>JAJJMB010003633.1:488012-504184 GCA_023531105.1 Papaver atlanticum | reverse complement strand
GGAGCGCAACTGTACCTTGAATCAGTGTGAGATTGATTGGGGTTCAAATACAGTCACGACCGAAGTTAGTTTGTAGTAGGCTAGTGTCTGTAACAGCTTAATACAGTGTGGTGTTCAATCTGGACTAGGTCCGGGGGGTTTTATGCATTTGCGGTTTCCTCATTAACAAAACTTTTGGTGTCTATGTTATTTCTTTTCCGCATTATAGTTTGTTATATAATAGAAATATCACAGGTTGTGCGTTTGTATCGATCAATTGGTAAATCCAACCTTTGGTTGTTGATTGAAATTGATTGATCCTTGAACATTGGTCTTTGGTACCGTTCAAGTTTATTTCTCTTGTATTCAATCACACTCGCAGATTTCTATTTGCTTGAGTTGGGATTGAATCGAGAAATTGAGATATAACTCTTTGATATACTTTTTATTAAGATTGAGTCTGACTGTCTAGTTGATTCTCTTAAAAGTATATTTGAGTTAGTCCATACATATTGCTAAGCGAAATATTAGGTGAGGTTGTTAGACCCCCGCTTTTTCAAGCCTAATGACAAAGAAAATCACGATCAACTCCACACTATGTCTCGTCCAAAACAGATCACGTACTTCGTCTTTGAATAGTTTGAGTAAGAGAAATAATTAAAGGAAAATAAGATGATCATATACTGCTTTTTGGGTTTCACTGTGAACGGAAAATAAAAGAAGGAAAGAGAGGTCGGCCGTTTATAGAAGTTCTTAGGTTTCTAGTTTTTGTATATAACCAATGGATATCTAAATATACACATTTAGTTTAGGTCGAATTAAAACACCGATGGCTTTGGGCCTTTTGGCACCCAAAACGTGAGAAACATCCAAGGACTAAGTTTGACTAAAAGTCAACTCTAAACTAAGATTCAACTATTATTTTTAGTTCCACTTTATTTCTTTTGTTATGTTATATTTACTTGGATTATATATACATCCCAAAAATCATTATAAGCCTCCATCTATAGGAAAAAGAATTAATTAATTCCAATGTTCATGTGCCTTAGAGAGTCGGTTATTGTGGAAACTCAATTTAAATAGACGGATTATGACACTATCTACCGAAACAAGTGCTCACTCTATGGAATAATTCCTATGATGGTAAATACACATTTATGTATATACTAGAGGAGTTTGATATCATGACTTTAATGAGTATGTCCTTTATCCCTAGAAAGGTTCTCATGTTTTAGTGGATGATCATATGAATTCAACGGGCTAAGAATCACTCAACCCCGAGTTATAACGAAGAAGTTACTAGTGATTCATTAGAGTAACACTTAAGGTTGATTCGTGAATAAGAAGTGGTACACGGACTTTTGCAACGGTACGCGTACCATCTCACGTACCTACGTGACTAAAACCCTACTTTGGCCATATACTTGGGTTTTTGTCTCCTAGACAAGGTAGCTTGGTTCCCAAGTAACCTAGACTTGGTCATTCACTATAAATTGTGTTTCATGTGACAATACAACCTATCCCTTGGAAAATTGTGTTTGGTCACATAAGGTTGTTTTCCATAAATTTGTTCTTCACGAACAAGTGTGAGGCTTCATAAGACTTTACTCGTGGATCGTTAAAGCACAATGAATCTATTTTGTTTGATAGTTTCAGTTCCTGTTCCTAGGTGTTTGTTATAAATCCTAGAATTAATAGAGCAAGATATCCTTAGTTGTTTCTAAGTGATCTTGTGAGGAAGACTCAATTATGGTTCACGGTTCTGTAACCTAATTGTTGTAGAATATCTTCGAAAGAGAATTAACGTTCTGCTAGAATATTTTCAAGAGTATATTCTAAAGATAATTGGTGTTCTGCTAGAAGATTTACGATAAAAATTCTTAAAGAGAATTGTTGTTCTGTTAGGAGTTCTACAGGTGCTTGAATACATCTGAAGCAGGTATTGCATCTAATCTGAATACGTAGTAGGGAATTGGTGTAACAGCTTATAATCAGTGTGTGTTCAATCTGGACTGGGTCCCGGGGTTTTTCTGCAGTTGAGGTTTCCTCGTTAACAAAACTTCTGGTGTCTGTGTTATTTCTTTTCTGCATTATAATATTTTATCTTTATAATTGAAATATCAAAGGTTGTGCATATCTAAACCTATATTGTATTAACATAACTGTAAGAACCTACTAGACTCGTCTTAGTGAATTTGTATCTTGAAATATAGATTACAGGACTTGTCCTTGTTATAATTCGGTTCGTAAATAGTTCATGCATATACTAGGTTTACCTTGTTAAAGCAATCTTATATACAGTTTCGTATTCGAACGTATAGATTGTACAAGAATTGTCTATACTGGTTCCCGAACGCAAAAGTTGGTGGTGTAGTAGGTACCCCCGTGTTTTCAGGGGGAAAGTGGGACAAGTAGCGCATAAGTCAAGACAAATAATCCAATCTTTCCTTCTCAAATTGAGCATGAAGAGGCACCGGCTAAAAGGAAAAGAGGTCGACCAAAGAAGGGAGAAAGCGGGACAAGTAGCGCACATATATTTCTTTCAAATGATCCAATCGCTCCTTCGCAACATGACGATCCAATCGATCCTTCTCAAGAAAGTCAAGCGCCTACAATACACGAGGAGCCAAACGATCTCATTGTTCCTTCTCAAGAGAGTCAAGCGAGTAGAACACGAGTATCAAGGATACGTGTATGGAAGGGAAAAGCAAGATAAATGGGTTTTATGGTGACTCTAAGAACATGTTACAACATATTCGATGAGTGTTATTCAAAACTTCCTGAAATCATTAAGCCATATGTGTTATCTACCGACGACGTGGATACGGATGGGAATTATGGTTATCATGTTGCGTAGGAACAAATAGGCCATATAAGTTTGGAGGACGATGATAACCTAACCCAATGCTAATATTTTAGAAAGATGATGGCCTTACGCCTACAAGATGACAAGGAAATTTACATTTCGATGATGAAGGAAGGAACAAGAAAAAACAAAGAAGTGAAATTTGATGAAATGGTTGCTAGTGTACAAGGGACAAAGGGGAATGGACCAATCACCCAAGAGTATTAGATGAGCATACCTCTATGTGGTCATATCTTGGAGGAAACGTGGAGTTGCGTTATTCATATATTTGGTCAGGGAACATATATTACATACGCACCGAAATACACCATTTGGGATGAATTGCTTAAGGATCGAAGAATTGTTTTATTCAACCATAACAATATACATTATATCAGTCTTAGGTTTCGTGAAGATTGTACATTACCACCGGTGTGTACGTTTCATGATGACTCAGAGGTCACCAAGGAATGGATAAAAAAATACGAGCCCAACGTGAAGTGGTGGGAAGAGTTGGTCGAGCCGGATCAAATGAAAGGTCTCCAAGTATTATAATAAGTATTTTCCTTTTGTTAAGAACATGAACTATCTGATGCTTATATTTTGTCGCTTTCATATACGACATGTTGCAAATTCAACCAATCATAGTGAATGAAAGTGATTTGCCTTTTTTGGTTAAGTTTAATTTATGAAATTTGTAATACAATCGGTCTACTTATATATAATTAAAGTTCGATGTTGAAGCTAGTATGTTGTAGCTTTTTCAGAATCGGTTTGTATGTCATGTACTAAAATCAGATTCTGACTTCAATCAAGAATCGACTTACACTGATGTCTCTATAAATCGATTCTGAAGAAATACTAAAATCAGATTCTGACTTCAATTAAGAATCGACTTACACTGATGTCTCTATAAATCGATTCTGAGGAAATCTTGCCTGGGATTTCATTCAGAATTGGTCTACATGGTTGAAAATGTAATCCGATTTTGGCTTAAATAAGATACAGAAATATAGCCAACTTTTGATTCTACAATCGGATTACATCCGTTCTAACATGCTCCGATTGTGGTCAATTTCCACTTTGCATAAACTCTTAACTTAGTACATTGCGACGATAAACTAACACGGTACTAGACTACCACATTTGATCTTGTAATTGCATCAAACAAAAATTTTCTATTTCATAGTGCGAGATTCAACTATCAATATGACTTCGAAATGATAAAAAAGGCTTTCCTCTCCATTTGGTATACGCATCCTGTGCCGCAAAACTGTCGCCTCTGTGCTTAGCGAGAAAATCGTTGTACTTGGAACACAATTTTTTAACGTGAATCGTCCTCGAACAAACGTAATTGGGTCGATAATGATGTCGTGGTTTCTTGTACTTACCGTCCATCTTTGTAACGAAAGGACCCGATGCAACTTGAATCCAAAATATACTTTGGTGTTCTTCGGGAAGATTCTTGACAATGTAATAATTTTTAACCTATTCGGTCTCTTCCTCAACATCCTTTAATCTGTGCCTTAGTTGGAAGTGGTCTTCACCTCGTTTCTTTGCCTTGAGTATGTCTTCTTCTTCCATCGCAGCACTTGACGATGATATGGTAGTTCGTTTGCTTCTTTTAATTATGTCTTCAAATGAATTGGAAGTTGATGATGATGGAGTAGTTCGTTTGCATCTTCTAAGTATGTGTTCGCATGAAATGGAAGTTGATGATGATGGATTTGACATCTTTGAATGATGAATAATGTATAAATATTTCTTTCAATAAAGTAGTGTATGATAGAGAATAGGCTATCCTCATTACACACACAAGGGACCAACGGTTATAATTTCAAAAGAAAAAAAAATAGTCGTTTGCGGCAATAATGGGATTATATGTTGTTAGAGCACTACTGATAAGCACGTGAGTGCTACATTTTTTTACCCATATTTATATTAGCTAGGACTCGGTATTTTGGCTAATAACACTATTTTAATGCTTTTGCATAAAGTACAAGTGAATTTGATCATCCAGAGATTAAATGGCTAAATGAGAGCTAATACGGTGTTTGCGACAAAAATCAGTAATGATGCTGCTCAAGACACCATAATGAACAAGGAATCCACTATGGACAGTTATATTAGCATGTACTTTGTTACTAGCACTACTTACGGCCAGACTCTGTTCAGATGGAAAGAACGGGTTTCTTTCACTTCATATATCAATCACATGAAGGCCCACTAGTGGGCAAATGAACGTGGCCTCTCGCTCATTACATTTTGTGGATTGTGTTAGGATTAAGACCTTAGAATTAACCTCTCCACAAGACACTAATAGTTCTTTGGATCAACGTAGAACTAAAGAAAACATAAATAAGATGCACTAAACGAAACAAGAAAGACACAAGATTTAACGTGGTTCGGCAATGTGCCTATGTCCACAAACGGCTACGATCAACTCTTATTATAGAACAAATTACAGAGAATTAAACCACAACTATGACCAACAGGATGTTGTTCACAAACACCAAAATAATTCTCTAGAAACAAACGTTTTAAACCCTAAAATTCTTTAATTGTGAGAATTCTCCTCTAAATTTTGTTATGTATGAGTTATACTAGGAAACCTCAAACATAGCTAAATCAGGAAACCCCCTAACTTAGGCAAACAAGGAAACCTCTAGAAGATTCTGTCCTATTCTAGACTCTTCCTAAAACATCGACAACATAACAATTCTCCACCTTGCCGATGTTTTCCACTAAACTGAGCTTGATCTTCACAAGTTAACTGTAGCCTCTAATGCCCCTAGGGCCTTAACAACAAGCAGCATTGATCAAGCCGAGACACTTCTCAAACTTGACCCTCGGAACGACTTTCGTCAACATATCTGCTGGATTATCTTCAGTATCAACCTTCAATAGTTGTACTAATCCGTTATCAACCACTTCTCGTACCTTATGATAACGAACATCAATATGCTTGGTGCGTGCATGAAAAACTTGGTTCTTAGCTAAATGAAAAGCACTTTGACTATCACAGTTCACAACATCACTCCGTTGTATAATCCCCAAGTCTTCAACTAAACCACAAAGCCACAATGCTTCCTTAACAGCCTCTGTCACAGCAATATACTCTTCCTTCGTAGTAGACAAAGCTACAATTGATTGGAACATAGACCTCTAACTGATAGGTCCTCCACTCAATGTAAAACAATACCCCGAAGTAGAACGACACTTATCTCTATCACCCGCATAATCTGAATCAACAAATCCACAGACCTTCAAACTTTGGTCCTTCTCAAACACTAAACCAATATCCAAGGCCCCATTAAGATATCTCAAAATTCCCTTTACCGCATACCAATGTGCTCTCCCAGGGTTAGCCATATAACGACTAACTAAACCAACTGCTTGTGCAATATCCGGATGAGTACAAACCATAGCATACATCAAAGAACCTACCGCGTTAGCATAGGGAACCTTTGACACAAACTCTTTCTCCTCAGTTGTAGTAGGATACAACTGTTTTGATAACTTAACTGTAGGCGATATTGGAACACTAATAGCTTTGGAGTTATGCATTCCAAAACGACGAAGAACCTTCTCCAGATAGGATTTTTGAGTAAGACATAACTTCCCCTTTGACCTATCTCGAGTAATCTCCATACCCAAAATCTTCTTAGCCGGACCCAAATCCTTCATCTCAAACTCAAACTCAACTGTTTCTTTAAAAAATTAATTTCTGACTTTCTTTTGGCAGCTATGAGCATGTCATCCACATAGAGTAAAAGATAAACAAAGCTTCCATCTGGAAACTCCTTAAAGTATACACACTGATCGTATTCACTACGAGTATACTTTTGCTACAACATAAACGTATCAAACCTCTTGTACCATTGTCTTGGTGATTGCTTCAAACCATACAATGATTTCTCAAGTCGACACACATAATCTTCCTTACCAGCAACTTCATAACCGATGGGCTGTGACATATAAATGGCTTCCTCCAAATCTCCATGCAAGAATGCAGTCTTGACATCTAATTGCTCGAGATCTAAGTCAAACTGTACCACAAATGCTAAAAGGACTCAGATAGAAGTGTGTTTAACAACCAGAGAAAAAACTTTATTATAATCCACACCTTCCCTTTGTGCATATCCCTTAGCCATTAACCTTGCTTTGTATCGTACACCACTAACGATACCCTTGGAATATGGAATTCCATCCTTTACCATATAGACCCACTTGCACCCAATCTTCTTTTGACCCTTGGGCAACTTAACAAGTTCCCAAGTGCGATTCTTGTGAAGAGACTTCATTTCCTCATCCATGGTTGTTTTCCACTCAACGACATGAGTATTACCCATTGCCTCCTCAAAGGTAAACGGCTCATCCTCAAAAACAGATAATGCGTAAGACGCATACTCATCAAAACCATAACGGACTGGTGCACGTCTCTCACATTGAGGCGTCAAGGACGGAATATTCTCAACTTGTTATTGTATAGATTCCTCACTAGGAACCTCAAACTCAAGTTCATCTTCTACAAGAGTTTATTTTTCTTCTTCTATAGTAGATGAACTAGGAACTCTTTGCTCCACCTGCATCGAATCATCTTCAACACCACTACTACTCTCACTTTCAATTTGAGAGTCCCAACCTGTGAACTTCTTTGAATCAAGCATCGCTTTCTCATTAAAGGTCACATCACGACTAATTATGAACTTATTCAATTCTGGACACCATAGAAGGTATCCTTTCACACCTAATGGATAACCTAATAAAATTGCTTTCTTGGCCCTAACACCTAACTTATCTTCTTTTACATGAAAATAGGCTGGACAACCAAACACCCTTAAATTAGAATAGTTCATGGGATTACCGGTCCATACCTACATAGGTGACTTACACTTAATAGCTGTTGATGGTGATCGATTCACTAAATAGCACGCCGTATTTACTGCTTCAGACCATCAAATCTTGTCTAAACTTGCGTTTGACAACATGCACCGTGCTCTCTCAAGTAACGTTCGATTCATTCTCTCCGCTACTCCATTTTGCCGTGGTGTACCCTTGAATGTGAAGTGCCTAACGATACCTTGTTCCTCACAAAACTCCTTTAGTGGGTCTTCGATGATTTCACTGCCATTATCGGAACGACTCTTCTTAACCACATGACCAAGTTGTTTCTCTACCATGGTCTTCCACTTCTTAAACACCTCGGTGATTTCATTCTTATGTTTCATGGTGTAAAGCCAAACTCTCCTCGAAAAGTTATCGATAAAGGTCACAAACCACCTAGCACCTACCTTAGAAACTATACGAGAGGGACCCCAAACATCCGAATGGATGTAATCTAACATACCCTGCGTGTGGTGAACAGCGGTACAAAAAATGCTCCTACATTGCTTCCCAAAGATACAATGCTCACAGAAATCAAGCTTGCAAGTCTTCTCACCACCAAGCAAGCCTTTACTACTCAACACAGACATACCTTTCTCACTCATATGCCCAAGACGCATATGCCATAAACGTGTTGACTCCACCTGTTTATCATCAATTGATTGAGAAACCATAGCTCCACCACAAACTACATCTCCTTGTAAGAAATATAAATTACCATGTCTTTCAACGGCCACCTTCACACTACAATTGTAGAATACCTTCAAGAACCCATATTCAACAACGTACTTGTATCCAAGTGATTTAAGTACTCCTAACGAAATCAAACTCTTCCTCAAATCTGGAACATGTCTAACCTCTGAAAGTATTATGATAACACCTTGCGAACGAACCTGTACCATACCAACTCCAACTGTTTTGCAGGCATTAGAATTTCCCATCATAATAGTACCACCATTCACCTCTCTGTAAGTAATGAAACAATCCTTTGAAGGACACATATGAAACGAAGCACCGGAATCAAGCATCCAACCATCATTGAGATAACTCTTTGATGTAACGGTTAACACTTCCTCATCAAAACCACACATTGGGTCTTCTAAAACTTCACTGCCTTCAGCAACCGAAGCAACAATATTCTTCGAATCTGATTTCTCACGTTTCTCATCTCTTGCCTTAAGCTTGAGACAATCAGCCCTGATATGACCAATTTTTCTACAATAATAACACTCAATATCGCTCTTTTTGGAACGATTCTTTGACTTCGACTTCTTATTACCATTCTTTCCTCTATAAACAAACAAACCCTCGAATTGTGCTTCATCGCTGAACTCTTGTTTCCTTAACGCCTTAGCTTGTAAAGAAGAGACCACATCATCGAAAACAAACTTATCTTCATCTTCGTCTTCATCGGTTTTCCCACTCAGCAAATAGTCAACGAAAGCATCATACGACGGAGGCAAAGAACATAATAATATCATGGATTTATCCATATCAGAGATAGTGACACTGATATAAGACAAATCAGAACAGATCTTATTAAACTCATTAATATGATCAATCATAGACTTACCTGAAGACATCCTAAAGGTATGGAGTCTACGCTTCAAGTAAAGTTCTGAAGTCAAATCCTTTTGCAAATAGAGCTTCTCTAACTTCTCCCACAACACCTTTGTAGAGATTTCACTCGAAAAGTTGTGAGTGATCTCCCTTGACAAACATAAACGAATAGTTGAACATGCCTCCAAATCAAGGTCAACCCACTTCTCATCATTCCAATCCTTTGGAAACGTTGCTGGCTTCTCCTTGATTGCTTTGATTTGTTTCATACTAACAAGAATATCTTTTACATCAGTTTGCCATGATGTGAAATTATTCTTCCCATTGAACTTGATAATATCAAATCCATGCACCTTCGAAAATCCACTTGATGTAGAACTAGACATCTTCACTTCTAACTATGATCCTCTCCACGCTCACCACACCACTTGTTAAGATTAAGACCTTAGAATTAACCTCTCCACAAGACACTAATAGTTCTTTGGATCAACGTAGAACTAAAGAAAACAGAAATAAGATGCACTAAACGAAACAAGGAAGACACAAGATTTAACGTGGTTAGGCAATGTGCCTACGTCCACAAACGGCTACGATCAACTCTTATTATAGAACAAATTACAGAGAATTAAACCACAACTATGACCAGCAGGATGTTGTTCACAAACACAAAAATAATTCTCTAGAAACAAACGTTCTAAACCCTAAAATTCTCTAATTGTAAGAATTCTCCTCTAAATTTTGTTGTGTATTTTTCCTTAAGACTTGTACACCTATTTATATAGGTTACAAACTTGAGTTCCAAGTATAAGAGTTATACTGGGAAACCACAAACTTGAGTTCCAAGTATATGAGTTATACTAGGAAACCTCAAACATAGCTAAATCAGGAAACTCCCTAACTTAGGCAAACAAGGAAACTTCTAGAAGATTCTAGAATATTCTAGACTCTTCCTAAAACATTTACAACATAACAGATTGTTCACCCAAACCATCTTCTGTCCTTATCAAAAGGGTTTAGATAATATTGAAGAGAAAAGGGGACCTGAGCAGAACTGATGTTTATGAATTCTCCAAGCAGCTGCCATCTTCTTCTTCCTTGTCTCTCGTTATCTCTTCGCCGACAGTGTCTGAATTCTTGGTCCGAAATAACAACAGCACCATGTATGAAAGGACAATAGTCCCACATCTCTAGAATCCGCTTAATTAACTTAAAATATAATATGGAAGGTCCGCTCCACTCATTTCCAATTGGTTTTGAGTTGGATGCCCGCAGACTTTAATACCATGAGACGGTTAGAACAGCTCAGGCAGTGGCAGAAATCAGTGCAGTGCCAGTCGTGAGAATGGAGTTGGCCTGAAGCAAGAAATTGATGTACGTGTTTGAAGGGGCAATAGTCTGTAGAGGTTTTGATCTCGAACTGGTGGTGGCATTGGTGGTTAACAGATAACAGAGAAAAAAGTTCGAGCAGCTCAGGCAGTGGCAGAAATCAGTGCAGTGCCAGTCGTGAGAATGGAGTTGGCCTGAAGCAAGAAATTGATGTACGTGTTTGAAGGGGCAATAGTATGTAGAGGTTTTGAGCTCGAACTGGTGGTGGCATTGGTGGTTAACAGATAATAGAGAATGGGACTCGGTTGAGAAGAGCTCGAACTGGTGGTGACATTGGTGGTTAACAGATAACAGAGAATGGGACTCGGTTGAGAAGGAAGTGGAGACATGCATACATTGGTTGGAACTGGATTTAATGGGTGCTGATTTTTTTTGTCTCGAGACATGAGCAATGGTGGTATTTTCCGCTCTCTAAGCTAGAAAGTGGAGCTTAGAGAAGTCCGACTAAGACCTAGCGAAATTACCCAAGGCCCAGTCCACTTTCGACGTTTCTACTCAGCTTAGTTCGAAAACTAATTACCACTCCATCTCTGGCCACTGCCCGTTTCAGCACTGCCTCCAGTTCAACCATCTACCTCAATCCACTCCTGCTGACAATGGATACGACCCATTACTACAGACACTGTGAACAACACCAGACTCGGGCCATTACCATTCAAAGCAATCTCATCATCCCCTATGTTTAACAATCCGACTGATAGCAGCAACTGAATCTATTTCAGCTTGTTTTCCGACATAAAATTCAGGCCAAAAATGACAAAAAAAAAAGGGTAACGGTTAGCAAAAAAAAAATTTGCGAACCAGCCGAACTCAGCATGTGTTGTTCTAATACAAGTGTTCGGTTAAAGGACAAAATTTTCCAATTAACCTAACCAACCGAACACAATATATTGGTTTTCAAAGAGGAGTTCCGTTAAAAATATTTTTTTGCGAACCAACCGAACTTTGAGTTCGGTTAAGAAAAAAATAATTCGTGATAACCGAAGTGTTCTTCGTGTTCTTGGTTTCAGAATGTTCGGTTAGCAAACTAGTTTTTTTTTAAACAATTCCTAACCGAACATGCCATTGTAATTTCCATCTAAACCATATTTTGATGATTTCTACTCAATTTTCTCAATAAAAAAACGAATTAAAAGTGATGGGTTTTTCAATCGAACGAGTAACGTCAAGGAAAGAGAGAAGAAGAAGAGAAGAATTTTTTTTTTCAAAACTAAAAAGTTTTGATGCCCTTCCTATATCTCTGTTTTTGTTTTTGATTTTGGTTAATGATTCACTTAAATTAGATGTATATGATTAGATTTATATAGTTATTAGATTAGTTTTAATTTAAATTAAAGTAAAGGGTAAATGTGTAATTTTATAACTTTAGGAAAGGGGTTTCCTAAAGTTAGAAAATTACACAAAAATCATGGTCCCCACAAAAAAACCATGGTTAGCCTAATAAAACCATGGTCTCCACAAAAAAACCATGGTCCCCAAAAAATCGTTCTATATAAATCGGAGACTGAAAACGGAAGAGGAGAGGGAGGCCCGCCTGGAATTAGAAGCCGCGGCTACACTGCCATTTGGGAGATTAGGGTCTGAAGTTTTTATTCTTTCCATTCCGTTTTGATTATAGATTGATTCGATTCTCTTTAATACATCTATGGCTTTTGAGAAAGCCATGTCTGGCTAGATACTTTTTATAACTAGGGTTTAAGTTGAAACCACTTTGGGTATTAGGTCGATTGAATCGAATTATTTGATAAAGACCATTATGAATTGAATATGATTAGTTCTTGATATTGTTTATTGATTTATCGAAATATGAGTTGTTTCTTCACCAGTTTTGTATAACCTTCGTTCATAATTGTTAGGACCACAAATCTATTTGTCTCATTGTATGATATTTCATGCTTGGGTATGCTTAGAATAGTAAGGTATTATTTGTGAACCTATATTTAAGTTTCGTATGATTTTCTCACTAATACAATTTGATGGTGCATGCTTAGATTTAGTCTTTTGATGTGCCATGCTTAGGGTGTCCCAATGATATTTGCGACTCTAATACATATAATAGGTGATGTCGATAGAACGGACGATAAATAAATATTCATGAATTATGTTTCATTTCAGTAATTGAATAGAAATAGTGGTGGATACCATAAAACCCTGGTTACCGACTTTTCCTTTGGATTCATTTTATTAGTTTACTTTAATTTGTTTTATTATCTCATTTTCAATTCTAAAAATCCAAAAATATTGTTTCATGTTACTTTTATTAGAGATATTGATTATAGTATTTCCACCGCTCCCTGTGGGTTCCCGTACTTTCCTCTGTCTACTAGTTAGACACCGTGCGATTGCGGTCATTTTCATATAGGGTTTTCCCGAAAACCTAACAACTGCTCGGTCGAACTCGCAAGTGTTGCTATCTAAAGATTTTTTGTCAAGTTTAGCTGATCAAAACTATAAGTCTTGATTTCTAGTCTACTTAAGCTATGTCTCGGATTAGGATATAATGTGTAGTTTAGATTTAGACTTCACGTCGTTCATCGATTGAAAATGAAGATCTACTGAGGAGAGCTTGGAGGAACTTCATCAACAAAAGGTATGTGGAGACTAAAACTTATCTATCACTCAGAAGTCTATTCTATTCTATCTCCTAATGAGACTAAGTCGTATAGCTATATAGACTTTTATATTATACACATTTGATATTTCGAGCTGAGTTTAACTCGCTTATCAATTTCTCGAAATATGTATTGGAAGTTTTTTGATTTAGCTACGTTCATCATTATTCTTGATGAGTTTAGTTGGAAACAATTTGTTTGTTGGAAACTAAATAATAAGTCAAAAGATGATCATGTGGAAATTGCCTTGAAACATCTTACATGATTTATGTGAGACAATCATTTGATGTCGACTTGGAAGGTTTCATATTGATCACTCGATCACTTGAAAATTACTTACAAGCTAATGGTTTATGTGAGACAGCCATTGTCGTCTTTTAAGGATGTTTCAATGATTGAAATGGGAGTTTAGAACAAAAACCATTGTCTGGATACAACACAGTATGCGTACCTAGTATGCAAACTATCTTGGTATGATTCAGGTCCGGGAACCTTGTTTTCATACCTAGTATGCGAACTGTTTTAACTGTTAAAGTACGGGAACCATGTTTTCATACCTAGTATGTGAACGGTTCTACCTGAGTTAGGTCCGGTACGACTGTTTCCATACCCGTTTTCAAACGGCTGGACAAGACCAAAGTCCGGAAGCTATAGTTTGCGTACTGGTTTGCAAACTTAGTGGTTAAATTCTAAAATCGGTTAAGTATGTTTTTAATACTCATGAAAAAAATACATTTATGAATTAAGGAATGCAATCTTTTCAAACCGTGGCTTAATGTTCATGAATTGATTCTTATATAAGTACTTTGTACGATTACGAATCAATCCGATTTTATTTCAATTGGTTCATATATATTTCTATGAGATAGTGAACAATTGAACAACTCTATTTGAAACACAATTAGATTCATTTCATTATAATTCATGATTGATTGACCATCATAGTTGATCTAGATGTGTTAGATGAATGTGGTTAAGACAAAAGTGTCCATATGGCTAACTTAGGTTAGCTATTATTGAGCCAACTCAATATACACGTTTAGGTACGGTTACCCATATCTAAATGAAGGTATATTTCTTTTATGTGTAACAAGCTAAGACCATCTAATGGTGGAGAGATATTTCTTTGGTTTTAAGCAAACTTAGATTGAATCTGAAATCAGGATTTCATCTAACGGTGAATATTGAATGCTTTGTTACTAAGCTATCTTAGCTTTGATTGAAAGCAAACCATGATTTGAAAGATTATATAAGGGAGAACTCTAGCAACTGGAAAACCTAATCCCGGCACTTTCCTGTGTCCTAGTTGCGATTAGAGTCGATTCTCCTTTAACCTAGGTTTTTCCAAAACCATTTTAGGTTAACGACTTGATGACTTCATTTGGGATTCGTGAAGCCAGATCCAACTATTTTCTATGTAGTTGTGTATTCTGATCTTACTTGTTCTATCGTATTGAGTACTATCTTCTCTAAGATTTGCTCGAGATTTATCTCCGATTGGTAAGATATAAAAAGTAATCACAAAGTTCTTCGTCTCAGACTTTATGGTTCCGCAATAACTTCTTCTACTACCATATAATTAAGTTATTGTGAGGTGATTGATATTTCTAGGCTGCTCTTCGGGAGTATAAGACCGGATTATCAATTGGTTCTTGTTCACCTTGATTTATCAAAAGACAGAACAAAACTTCATAGGTAATTCTGTGGGAGACATATTTATCTATCAGAATAGACTTATCTATGGGAGACAGATTTGTTTATAAGTCTTCGACTTTGGGTCGTAGCAACTCTTAGTTGTGGGTGAGATCATCTAAGAGAATCAAGTGCGCAGAATCCAGAGTGGTTCTAGAGGCGTAAGGAACGCGACTGTACCTTAATCGGTGTGAGATTTGGTTAGGGATAAACTACATTCCAGTCCAAAGTTAACTTGTAGTAGGCTAGTGTCTGTAGCGGCTTAATACAGTGTGGTGTTCAAATATGAACTAGGTCCCAGGGTTTTTCTGCATTTGCGGTTTCCTCCTTAACAAAATTTATGGTGTCTATGTTATTTGTAGGTTGGTTGAAGAAAACTATAGGACCCAAATAATCACACTAGACCCCAAACTAGCCTCGTTTAATTGGGGGCATCAAAAACTAATTTGGGGCCTCAACCAATTTATACCCACTCCAAATATTATAGGGTCTTCCAAAATTTAGTGAAAATATTATTTTTCCCTTCACTAATAACTAATCTTAAAATCCTATTAACCCTTAACCCTAAGGCCCCCAATTTATTTTCATTCCAAAACTTAAAAATCAGAAATCCTCTCATCTCCTCTCCTCTCTAACCTAATGACCCCAAAGAAATTATTTTTTTCTTCATTGATTCATCGTTGTAATCGTCGATTCGTAAACTTTAATCGACGATTAACTTCTTCTACAAACATTGCTCGCACTAAAGAGTACCAATGAAAGGTTGATAACCCTAAAATTGTAGAGAAACTCAAAAATAAGGTTAATACGAGAAGCAAGCACAAATCAAATCGGGAAGAATTAGAAGAATAAATGGCGTCGATTAGAAGGTAAGTGAACTAAATCCCACTTCCGTTTTGATTTTGTGTTGTGTTTTGATTGTGAAATTGAGTTTTGTACCTGAAAAATTGCAGTTACATTGAAAGGGTCATTATTGGGAATTTCATAAACCCTAACGATTTTTAATATGCATATACAGGCTATGAAAAATCGTGAATGTATATGATGTAGGAGATAACGACCCTTCTTCTTCTATTTCAATGTTTTTGACCTAGATTAGAGTCGTTACCCGTATAATAGAAACAAATGTTGATCCTCTGTGAACGACCCCTTTTTATACATTAACGACTCTATGTGAAATACGAACAACCTCTCTGTCCCAAAAATTGAAA
>JAJJMB010003633.1:406225-488002 GCA_023531105.1 Papaver atlanticum | reverse complement strand
ATGACGATACTCTTTGAATGACCCCTTTTTATTCATTAACGACTCTAGGTGAAAAACAAACAGCCTCTCTGTCCCAAAAATTAAAAGTGTCATCAATTTTAGTCTCTTGGAGTCGTCATTTGAAAGTTGAGAGTCGTCGCCAGTTATCATAGAGTCGTCATTTGTCTGTAAAATATTTTAGTGACGACCCTTGTTCTGATAGCATGAAAGTCATGACTTATTTGTTCCTTTTTGTGTATGTATTATTGTAGTAAATCGAAAGGCAAAAAACACATGCCCACTCCTCCTTCTAAACCTCCCCGACATGACAAATACTTGGCAGCCGATCAATTTCACGGAAACGTCCGAGTGAGTTAGCTTTTTCTATCCATGAACCTAGAAAATCAAGGTAATGAGTCATCGGATTCGTCGGCTTCATCCCCTCCTGTTGTATCTTCTTCCGGAAGCGATGAAGAAGAAGGTACGGAACAAGAAGAAATTCCTGTAGGAGGTGAATATGATGATAATGATGATGATGATGATGATGGTAATGGTGGTGGTTCTGGTCGAGGTGATCGTGGTGGTGGTGGTGATGATGATGATGATGATGGTAATGATACTAATGGTGGTGGTGGTGGTTCTGGTCGAGGTGATGGTGTTGGTGGTGATGATGATGATGATAATGGTGGTGGTGGTGGTGGTGATGATGAAGATGAGGAGGTGGATAAAGGGAATGATGGTAATGGTGGTGGTAATGAGGAGGAGGAGATAAAGTCCCAAATTGCACCAAGCGCGAGACACATTCCCGCCAACATTTTTAGCTGGAACATCTTCGTAATGGAAAAGATTGAGGAGAACCTAGATATGGTGGAAAAGTTCTATTTGGCTATCCCGAAACGTGGGCTCGTACCCTCTATGAGACAATCGTAACAATCTCAAATTTGCTTGTTATTTGATTTGTTGATGTTAACTTTCTATTTTTTTTATATTTACTTGTTTCTCTTTTGTAGGATCATAAGAATGCCGTACGTCTTTTCAGGAGCCAATCTTCTTATGTGAAAATGGAGATGTGGCGGATAGAGGATGAATGTGCAAGAGTCAAAGAGATTGTTGAAAACTATGGTTTGTGTACTGCATTGTGAACTCCGTGATTGCCTATGACAAGGTCGTAATATCATGTTTATGTGATAGGTTTTATGGTGAGGACGATACATTCCAATTCCCTTTTGGCGAGATGGTATTGACTCCTGATGATGCAGAACGGATATTAGGACTGCATGTCGAAGGAAAATCCACTAATGACAAGTTCAAGAAAAGGCTTAGTTGAAAAAAAATTTATCCATTGACACTCAAGTTGTTTGGATGGGATGAAGAGATTACGAATATCCTTTTCGTGCAGGGATGGAAATACCCCGAAGAAAGAGTTCAAACTTCTAGAGATTAGGGAGATGTATGCTGGGACACTAATCAAAGAAAAATTCGATGGTCTATCTGATATGGGATGTCGTGCTACGGCTGCTTCCTATTTGTTGTATGTCCTAGCGTTGGTTATATTTCCCGACAGCAAAGGTAACAGGGTCAGCGCCAACCTTCTTCAGCTTTTGGATCCCTTAGAAGAAGTGAACAGGTACTCTTGGGAGAGTGCCATATTAGCACAATTGAATGGGCATCTATCGAAGGCATCTCGGGAACAAACTTATCAAATAAATGGGAATTTGGATCTGCTCCTGGTAATTGGATTAATCAAAGTTGTTTGCTCTGTGTATGTTTTTTTCCTTGAATTATTTTATGTATGGATTGTTTTAATTTTTTATGATGTCAATATAGGTGTGGATTTATGATCATTTCCCCTCATTGTTCAAAGATAATGAAGACGTCAAACTCAACCCAGATTGGAGCAATCTTAAATCAAGAGGAACCCGATACTTGTTCACTGGGTCTCAGGATGAGGAAGAAAAGGACGCATTGTTAGAAATGCGCCAAAAATTGGACAACATCACAGCTAAAGAGGTAATCTTTGATCCGTATAAGAATGATAGAGTTGGCGCAATGGAAGATGTCGTGTATTACCATGGCCCTCTGTTTTACCCTTACAGATTTTCAATGTATAATTCGATGAGAATCATGCGTCAGCTTGGGCATATTCAAGATTCACCCGAAGAGGATTATGAACCACCATTCAAGCACAAGTTAGACAAATGTGAGGCTTACGAGTCGAACTTGGAGGTAGTTTACAAACCAAACCCTGAGACCAAGCATTGGGATGATAGACACAAGGATACTAGCAAGGTAGACATCATTTTTTGGGAGCATGTGAATGAAGGTCACGAGGCAACAACATATTACTTGCAATGGGATGAAAGCTTCTCTCACGGTCGGGTAATACAGATAGATCATGTTGGTGGTCGGAGGAGCAACAAAGCATCTTCCTCTGCTTTTACTTCTGACACTAGAGATGATTCTACCATTCTTAAGCTTGTCGTAAGTATTTTATTTTTGTAATTGTGTTATTCATATACCTATAATTATGAGTATGTTAATCTCAATTGGTATTTGAATGCAAATAGAGGGAACGAATGAAGATTTTGATCAAGGGATTGTGTTGCACGGCCGATAAAGGAGAGGTATTGGAACCTGAGCGACAACGTCGGTATGCTTAATACTGCTCACACATTGAGAATCCCCGCTGCGAAGAAAATATTTGATGATCTAAATCATCAAAGTAAGAGGACCCGGAAAACAGCTAGCCAACTAAGAAAAAAACATGTCGAGCAAGGTGAAGGAAGTCAAGCTGAAGGAAGACAAGGTGACGGAATCCAAGAGGAAGGAGAAGATGGTGATTCTCAAAGAGGTAGTGGAAGTCAAGGTCGTCGTAAGTGTAGTTGCATCTTTTCTGATGACTACACCCAAGTGAATCTAAAGACTATGCAACTACTAACATTCAAGATTCAAAGATAAACAAGAGGTAAAGAGCATGAAAGTAAATATGAACACAAGCTTATAATGTGGTTCAGCCTTGTAGAACTACATCCATGGGAAAGAAACTATCTCTTTATTAATAAGGTCTTACCCTTGAATGAATTACAAATATCACTTAGACTTCTCACTCTTTCCTTCTCTAAATCTCTCTCTAGAATTCTCTGCAGAAAGACCATCTAAGATGACATTCCCATTTACTTCTACATGGACTGGTATTTTTATAGACAAACTGGACTCGTGAAGGTGTGACCCGATATCGCCGAGCTGGTGATGCTTTCGTACATCTTATCATTACTCGGAGGAGTCCTTCATTATTCTCCTTCGTGGTGCGTTGTTCGACTCTCCTTCTGAGTTATCTCGCTTTGTTCACCATCGTACTGCTCCTCCTTGGAGGACATCGTATTACACCTTCTTCGGGTTGTATTATTGATCGTTCTTCATCCGAGCTTCTGATACGATGTACTTTTGTCCACAGCTGTATCGCACCTCTTCTGGTCCTTCATTAAATGCTTTGCTTTCTTTTTAGACTTGACCTTCTGAGTGATTTGACCACTCTTTACACGCGTCCTTCATGCGGCTATGTAGCAGTTGTCTCGATTTAGATGCAATCATCTTTTGAAGAATGATTTGGTGCATCTCTCCTACTATCTTATCATGAGATCTCCTCCTGAGATGTTGACACGTGGCGATTGGCTATTTTTCCCTAACAATTTGCTTATTTTCTTTTCGTCTTACCGAGGGTATGATGGGAAGAAAACATGTGACCTTTTATTTCCTTCGCCACGTCCCGAGATTCTCGCCATGTTTCCATCTTTAATGTGCTTTTACCTGTTGGACTTGAGGCGCCGGTTGATTGTCCAGAGGTTTTTTCTTTCTTATAAAATCTTTTTAGGACAAAGAATCATGTTGTTATTTTTCTCTTCCCTTTGCAGTGTTCAGAGTCTTTTTGTTCCCTTTTTTCTCTGTCTTTTCTCGTTCCTTCTTAACTTTTCGATCTTCATTAAAAGTTTCAATATGTCTGGCAGAGGCTCTCCATATCGACCTCCAAGACGGTAAGGGTTATTATTTCCCTCTTTTAAGGTTATTTCCTTCATTAATGGTTCCATTGTTTAACTGTTGGTCTGCTTGGTTCATCATCATCATCTCGGAAATTCTCATTTTTCGTGGTTTTGCAATCTCCTTCCCATCAGTTTATAGTTATGATGTTTTCCTTTTCTGGGTGTAACTGTTTCTGCTTTTTCGAAATTTTACCATGTTAATAAGAGGCAAGTATCTAGACCTTCTAGTTCCAGCAGAACGTCCGAGATGTCTAACGTCGATTACCTAGAGAATTTGAAGGTTAGGTACCGCCTTCAAAGGTTTGAAGTCTTTTTTGGAAGTCCTGAGGGTCAAGCCGGAGTTCTAACTAGAGAGATCGCCGAGATTCCTTGTGGTCCGAACGAGATAATCGTGACTGAGGGCCAGCTAGAGGCGGGACTTCGGCTTCCCTTGTACTGTCCCTTGGATTCATTCCAGTACGAGGTGATCTATCTACTCAACCCTCAGCGAGGCATGTTTCAGCCTAATGGTAACTTCTGGCGGATCTTCCGAGAGCGTGCTCTCTGAAGCAAAGGTAAAGTTACTAATCATAAGAAGAACGAGTTTGTTCCATCTCAGCGAGATTTGTACACTGTCGAGAACTTCGTGGAGAATTATCGGTGTCAGCAGCTTGAAAAGTATGATGGATTTGGAGTAGGGATCTCAAGATCTCGTCGTCCTTTGAGAGGTCCTTTGCTCCTATCCGACCTAGATCCTCCTAATGCCAGCAATCTTACATTTCATAAGACAAACGATCCGACGTGGTTTTTGGTTCCCCTTCGTGTTGTGGGCCCCTATGTTTATGGATGGATGATGTTGGTGGTGTTCTTTCTGAGCTTCCCGAGGTGCATAATTATCTACCGCCTTATAGGCCATGGGAGCTTAGATGGACTGTTGCTCGCAAGCGTCGGGTGCAGACTGTTCGAGCTGCGCTGAAGATGCCAAGGTAGAAAATACTGTCTTATTGTTTTAACGTATATATACATGCCCATATTTTATAGCTTAGTATCTGATATCATGTGTGGGCAGCGAGCTAGGGATGCAGATGGTTCTATCTGCTGGGTACCGTCTGCATCCCTAGCTAGCTTGCTAGAGCACTGCTCGGCCGAACTCGCAAGCGTTGCTATCTCAAGCTTATTTGTCAAGTTTAATTGATCAAAACTATATACTTGATTTCTAGTCTACTTATAGCTATGTCTCGAATTATGATAGAATGTGTAGTTGATCTTTAGACTTCATGACGTTCACAAACTGAAGACGAAGATCTACTGAGGAGCTTGGAGGAACTTCTTCAACAAAGGTATGTGGAGACTAAAACTTATCTATCACTCAGAAGTCTATTCTATTCTATCTTTAAATGAGACTAAGTCGTATAGCTATATAGACTTTTATATTATACATATTTGATATTTCGAGCTGAGTTTATCTGGCTTATCTATTTTTCGAAATATGTGTTGGAAGCTTTTTGCTTTGACTATGTTCATCATATACTTGACGAGTTTAGTTGGAAACAATTTATTTGTTGGAAACTAAATATTAAGTCAAAAGATAATCATGTGAAAATTACCTTGAACATCTTATATGATTTGTGTGAGACAGTCATTCGATGTTAACTTGGGAAGTTTCATATTGATCATTCGATCACTTGAAAATTACTTGAAACTAATGGTATGTGTGAGATTACCATTGTCGTCTTCTAAGGATGTTTCAATGATTGAAATGAAAGTTTAGAACAATTACCTATGTATGGATTCAACACGGTAGGCATACCTAGTATGCGAATGGTATTGGTATAATTAAGGTCCGGGAACCTTGTTTGCGTACCTAGTAGGCGAACGGTTCTACCTGAGTTGGGTCCGGGACGGCTGTTTGCGAACCGGGTTTGCGAACGGCTAGATAGGCCAAGGTACGGATCTGGTATTCGCGTACCTGGTTTGCGAACATAGTGGTTAAGTTCTAAAATCGGTTATGTTATGAAATAAAACATTTATGAATTAAGGAATCCAATGTTTGCAAACCGTGGCTTAATATTCATGAATTGATTCTTGTATAAGTACTTTGTACGATTACGAATCAATCCGATTTTGTTTCAATTTGTTCATATATATTTCTATGAGATAGTGAAAAGTTGAACAACTTTATTGTAAACACAATAAGATTCATTTGATTATCTTTCATGATTGATTGATCATCGTATTTGATCTAGATGTGTTAGATGAATATGGTTAAGGCAAAAGTGTTCATATGGCTAACTTAGGTTAATTGTTATTGAGCCAACACAATATACATGTTTAGGTACGGTTACCCATATCTAAATGAAGGTATATTTCATTTGTGTGTAATAAGCTAAGACCATATAACGGTGGAGATTAATTTCTTTATTTTTAAGCAGACTTAGCTTGAATCTTAAAATCTAACGGTGAATATTGAATGCTTTGTTACTAAGTTATCTTATCTTTGATTGTAAGCAACCCTGATTTGAAAGACTATATAAGGGAGAACTCTAGCAACTGTAAAACCTAATCCCGACACTTTCTTGTGTCCTAGTTGCAAACTAGAGTCGATTCTCTTTTAACCTAGATTTTTCCAAAACCATTATAGGTTAACTACTTGAAGACTTCATTTGGTATTCGTGAAGCCATATCTAACTATTTCCTCTGTAGTTGCGTATTCTGATCTTACTTGTTCTATCGTATTGAGTTTTATCTTCTCTAAGATTTACTCGAGATTTATCTTCGATGGGTAAGATATAAAAAGTAATCACAACAGTTCTTCGTCTCAGACTCTTGTGACTCCGCAATAACTTTTTCTGTTAAGCAGTTGGGTTATTGTGAGGTGATTGATATTTCTAGGCTGCTCTTCGGGAGTATAAAACCGGATTATCAATTGGTTCCTGCTCACCTTGATTTTTATCAAAAGACGGAATAAAAACCGAATAAAGGATAGACATGTCTGTGGGTGACAAGTTTGTTTATAAGTCTTCGACTTTGGGTTGTAGAAAATCTTAGTTATGGGTAAGATCATCTAAGGGAATCAAGTGCACAGAATCCGGCGTGGTTCTAGAGGCGTAAGGAATGCGACTGCACCTTAATCGGTGTGAGACTTGGTTAGGGCTCAACTACATTCCAGTCTGAAGTTAACTTGTAGTAGGATAGTGTCTGTAGCGGCTTAATACAGTGTGGTATTCAAAGATAGACTAGGTCCTTTCTGCATTTGCGGTTTCCTCGTTAACAAAATTTCTAGTATCTATGTTATTTCTTTTCCGTATTATATTTGTTTATATAATTGAAATATCACAGGTTGCGCGTAGTTTAATTAGTTGATTAATCCGACATTGATTATTGGATATAACTTGATTGACACTTGGACATTGGTCTTTGGTACCGTCCAAGTTATTTCTCATATCAATCAGGCTCATAGATTTCTATCTGTTTGATTTACTGATTGTATTGAGAAATAAAGATAAAGCTTTTTGATATATCTCTTGATTGAGCTCGCTTTTAAGTTGGTGCTCTCGGAATTATATTGAAGTTTAGTCCATACAGATTTTCGAACGAATTATTGGGTGTGGTTGTTATACCCCTTCCTTTTCAATTGGTATAAGAGCAGGCAAGCACTTTAAGACCTCACAAGTCTATGTTTGTAGCAATCTGAGTTATGTGGATTGAAGGTTACCTCACTTTTACGCACATAGAAATGTATTCCAAAGTTTTTGATTATGACAAATGTCTTGGGCTTACCTCAAAGGATAACTCCTTAGCATATTCTTCCGAATCCCGAGGTAGAAAACTTATGCTATCAGATTTTGATATCAATCCCCTAAAGTGACAGTTGACACTATGTCAGATTCTGAGATGGAACTCAGCAGATCCTTAAAAAAATCTGCTGAGATTATTGATGTTCAAGTTTCTAAAATTAGATCTCTTGAAGAAAAATATGATCAGTTTACTGATGAACTTGAAAAGTCTCTTGATAGAGAACGGGAACTCTATAGTATCATTGAGTCTTTTTCTAACAATATCGAAAACCTTTTTCAAGAAACTACTCTACAGCGTGAAAATATTAGTATGCTTGAAGATACTGCTAAAAAAGACTCAATTAGAGAAAAACGTTTAATCGAGACTCATTCATCAGAATTGAACAGTTGTCGTGTTGAAAAAGAGAAACTTGTAGCATCCCTTTTACTAGCCCAGAAACAGTGTAACTCCTTGAAAAGGGAAAAGTCTGTTTTAGTGAGTATGTCTTCTTCAGTGCCTATTCCTAATACTCATGAGGTATTACCTAGTATGGAGAAAATTACTTCTAAGAAATTATCCGCTAAGAAACGTTTGCGTAACTTGTGGATATCTGAAAAGGCTATGAGTCAAAAAGGGGATTCATTAAAAGGTTCTTATCCACGATCATGTTCATTCTGCGGGAAAAAGAATCATAATGTGGTACATTGTTTTGCTAGAAGGAAACAGATTTCTGATCTTTAAAATTTGGTTGTTTTTACAGTCGACTGATTAAATAGTCTGACGACGTCGACAATGGTTGACATTCCTGCAGAAAACCAGAAATCTCATAAAAAGGGCTTTCAAGGTCATTCCTCTAGAAATCCTTACTGGAATCGTGTCTCTCATAATGGTTCAACTTCTTACACCTCTTATGTACATGCTCCCAAGGCTTATGAGAATAAGTTTGGCAAATCAAAGTCTAGGAGATGGGATTCTTGTGATATTTATTCTCTGGAACGGATCTCAAGAGAACCTAGACTTAATCCTCAAAAAAATCCTTCTGATGGAGTTTCAAGAAGGTCGATGTCTAATTCTTCTGGAATAAGATATAACCGAAGGAAGGTAAGGAATACACAGCAAGAACACTCAGAAGGTATTTACAACTCTTCCCTCAATATGCGTAGTGGGATTACATCTCACTCGGCTACCTAGTTAAGTAAATTCATCCTTAAAACTAACTTGAGAGTTGCAAGGATGATATTTGTGGAATACTCAAGTTCGTTGTTTGATACCGTCTGATCTTGTGTCTTTATCCTGATTTAAAATTATTTTTCTTCGTATGTGAATATTGAGTCATATCTTGACTCCTAGTAATGTGTGTATCTTGTTGAGTTTTTCATGTTCTCTAATTTAAAGTGTAACTTCTAATTATCGATCTATGAAAATCTATGAGATGTTTGAAAGACAAATAGTGTATTTCCTTATTTTGGTTTCTTGCTGACCCAGTAACTTTCCGTAACTGGTCCGTGAACTCCATTCCTAAGAGTTTTTTTATATAGGGTTTCTTTGTCAAGAGATTTACTCTATTTATCTTGCTTGCAAATATATATCTTCACCATATATATTTGTTTATCTCCATCCCTATCTCAAAAAAAAAAAAAACATGGAGGACTTGTCAAGATCTCAGGAAGTAGTAAATCTTGACATGGAAGAATACATCAAAGGATGCAGTTCGGTTCAAGAACTTGTTTTGAAGAAGATGATTGCAAGAAAAGAGTACAACTCTTGGATTGTTGAATCTGTCAAGGATTTAATTCATTATCAGAATGACTCAATGGTCGAATTTGCAAACCTTCAACTGCAAATAAATCATCTCATTAATGGTCAGATCAAAATCCTTGAAAATCAATTTGTTTTTATAAGGAACCAGAAGAAGCTTATCTCGGATTGCATCAAGGCCATGCAACTTGCTCGTATTGTTGATCGAAAAGTGAATGTTATAACTCATGAACATGGAATCTCCATGGTTAAGAGAATCAAGGATATCAATGATACCTTTTATGATGGATTCATGGAGAGGTATGAAGTTATCAAAGAAGCCTGATTTTTATTTTGTCAAGGAAACTTCTTATGAGAATTTATTCTTATGTTTTAAGAAGGATAACTAGGGTTTGGAATAGCAAATATTATGATTACACATAGCTATTTCAACGATTTTGATCTTGCAATGTTTTTAGATTTATTTATTTAAATTCTAAGTTACTTGGAAAATGATTTTGCAGTATTAATTGTTATTGGTTTTATATATTGCAAAAATATCGTATGGGATATGTTGTGTTTACGTCCGTGAACTATGATTATCTCATATATGCTCAAAAGTTAAATCTATTATGTCTTTATGCAAATATTGATAAAAAGATAGAATGAACTTTTGAAAATTACGCAATATTGATCTTTCCATGATCCACTTTTATGTGAAAGTATTATATAGCTCCGTAAGTTTTCTTATGTTGAGCGGTTCCGATTAAATTAATCAATAAGGTCTCTTTTGGTTAATTTATTCGAGTTTACTGGATACAAATTCATGTGGTTTGTTAACGTCCAAATAAATCCTTCTTTTCTCGTAAAAGTAAGGTCGCTCATGTTGTTCTTTCGGGAATGACATAAAATGGGGGAAAGTTCTTAATTGAACTTGTGCTTAATTGTAATCTCTTTGTAGGGAGTGCGGCTGTGGAATATTGTAGGAGTTAACTTGTATCTTTATAAACTCCTTGATGAATATACTAAGTTTCGACTATGTGAAATCATCGAAACAAAGGTTATATGTTCTCTTTTAGTCCTGAATTATCTCTTTGAGAATTTCATTATGATCCCGTAGTTTTCGTACCTTTGCCAATTTATTTTGACAAAAAGGGGGAGAATTATTTGGTAGTTCACACTACATACATATGGTTTATGGATCATTATGTAAGGGGGAGTGGTTTTCATTGTGAGATGGAAGTATTGACTAAGGGGGAGTGAGATCCTAGATATGGAAGATGAAATGATGGAGATTGTATATACATAACATGCTTCTCTTTCCATACCCTTTCAAGGGTTTTTCTTCTTTATTTGAGAAATCCATGATCCCACGGAAAATACAAACATGATTATAATCCCGAAACCATTCTTGCAATCTCCGGATTGCTTGGTACTCTCGTTGGTAGTTTGTTACTTCGCTTCACGAATTACTCTTTTGTTAGTACCTTTTAATTGTATTTCGATCTTCGATATTGATGTTCTTGAAGTCCATGTGATATTTAATTTATTACGAATGAAACTTTATGAGATTTATTAAAAAAAAATATGTTTGGCCCACATCACTGAGATTACAGTTTCGCTTTCAAAAATATAATCTAAGTGAAAAAAATTATGGTGTTGCTGAACAAAAAATCATTTGTGCGACAGACTAATATTTTTGAACATGCCGTATTACATTTAAACCAAATGTTGGCCACAACTTCTTTATCAAAGATTCAAAGTATTGTTTCTCAATTATATTCATGGTTTTCAACACTTCCTTAGGATTTCTAGTTGTTAACAAAGAATTAATGGAATGAACAATCGTCAGAATCAAACCAAACATTGTACTATGTTCCGGTTCATTGTCTAAGTAATCAACCGTTGAACCATATTCTTTATATGTTTGAATTTTTAGTTTTTTTTCGTGTTTCCCTTTTCTTGGGCTAACGCTTTTCGGGTTCTATTTCTTTCTCACATTCATTCGCTAAATTTCTCATATTTTCCGAATAAGATTTGAGTGCTTTCGTTTTTCTTTCCATTTCCTCAAACATTGCCTTTTTAGAATGGTCACTCGAGTGTTTCTTTTTAGGAGTAAAAGGTCTCCTGGTGAAGATCACATTAAAAATACGACATAGTTTTTCTCTCCAATGACTCCTTCCAAAGTAGTATTCTCTTGAGGGTTGTTCAAAGGTATTCAATATCCGTTCCGCTGTGATAATTCAATATTTTGATAAAATACTGCAGTTATCTAGTGCCTTCACCATCTAACGCTTCACTTGAATTCTCTGGTGTGGTGTCATTCGTTGAACGAACATGTATTTTCTAAGCTGGAATGGCAAGGTTCACTTTTGTTTCTAATTTCTAAATTATCGACAAGGTTCTCTTTTGTTTCGAATTTCTAAATTATCTAGCGTACTACAAAATTGACTCTGTTTGAATGGTGCTTTCTTCAATAGAACCTCGACAAATGGCTTGCGTGTTTCTTGGTCCATTAGGTTATTTTCTACCTACGCATAATGTTAAGTCAAAATGATTTCACTACTCAAATATATAAGCAGATTAAGGCGATAAATTAGCAAAATATATTTGAAGATTTAAACTATTATAGGTGTGGAATCGATTCTCACATAAAAAAATGTATTAAAATAAATTCTCTTCCATATAAAAAAAATAATAAAAAAAGATAGTACATCTCAGTAACAATTTGGCGACGGGTATCTAATTCTCTAAAAGAGGTAAATTTTGATACAAGTCAATTCGTTGATGTTTTTATCTCTTACTTTCAAAATTATCTAGCATACTACGAAAGAAATGACTCTGTTTGAACGGTGTGTTCTTCCGTAGAATCTCGTAAAATGGCTTGCGTGTTTCTAGGTCCGGTAGGTGATTCTCTGCCTTGTTGCTATTGGATAACATATTTTCCACCTACACTTTTGGTAATGGTTAAATCCCATCTGCAAATTGCTTGTCCACCATTCGTTGATATTGCGTTTCCATGTTTTTTAATTCGAAAAGCATGACTTTGAAGCAATATAGCCCTTGCGGTGCGACGAATTGTGTTTTTTCTTCGTCGATTTTGCTTATTGGGAATTGACTGCTTCCTGAATATCCATCCATTAAGGTGAACAACTCATGTTTTGCCATATCGTGCACCAATTGGTTGATATCTAGTAAGGGGTCGATGTCTTTTGGACATGCCTGGATGAGGTCCGTGTAGTCAATACATATATGAAGGTTTTTGTTCTTCTTTGGTACGTTTACCATGTTTGCTACCCACTCCGGATAATGAATTTTCATACGAATATTGCTTTCTTCCTGGCGTTATTTACTCTTCTACCGACTTTTCAGGTGTTGTGATAATCTTCTTCGAGTTTGTTTGACTGGTTTTACATCTAGTCGTACTCCAAATACAGTAGAAACTCTATAAATTAATGTTGTTGGGACCACCAAAATTTATTAATTAAGTGAGATATTAATTAACCGATAAATTAATAATTATTAATTTATATATTAATTAATATATTATTAACTTATAGAAAAATTTATTATCAAAAATTTATTTTCTAAATACTGCAGAATATTAAATTCTTCAAAGCACCTTTCAATCTTCCACTTTGCTTAATTGTAAACTTTGATCAATAGATAACACAAGTTTCGACAATTCAGATCAATAGTTAGACGGTGAAATCATTCAAGACTTGCAAAATTTGATCGAGGAACTGGGTTATCTTAATCCAATGAATGTCAAGATGTACAGAATATTCGGGAGAAAAGGAAGTTGCGCAACTGTTGACTGATAAAGAAATAATTGAGAGCGTTATGGGAACTCATAAAGATGATGAAAGTTCTACAATAGATCCCCCTTCATGAAATGAAGTTTTTAAAGCGGAAATCACATTAAATAATTTCTTGCTGAACTATGAGAAAACAACACCAAAAATTCTTACGATGACAAGAAAAATTAGAGATGAAATTTAATGTGATATTGATATTAATAAAAAAAAACTTCATAAATCATTAATGTATTGAATATATATAATAAATTATTAATTTATATTTCATATGGGGCCTATATAGGTAATCAAAAATGTATTATTTTATAATTTTAGCGAATTATTAATTTGGCACGTTGTCCCCGACTCGGGACCGGTTAAAAATATTATTTAAGAGAGTTTATTAAATAATCGAGTATTAATTAATGGAGTTTCTACTATATTTGATAGGCAATTTCCCGTGTTATGCCCAAACTGACAGGTACTCTGTCGAACAAAACTGAGGTTGAAGAGGCAAAATAGAGATGGAGAGAGAAAGGCGGTCTTGAGGAGTTAAATGACTAGCACCTTCTTTGTCTTCTCCAAACTCAACTGACTCATCTGGATCTTACTGAAATCACCTGACTCAACTGGATCTGACTCAATATGTTTGTTTCTGAGTAAGATCTAACTCATTTGACTGAAAAATATGAGTAAGTGGTTTGGTTCTATAAGTCACGGATATTTTATTACCTGACTCAAACGGGTACGTGTCAGGAGTTAGGTCTAACTCAGATCGCGGGTCAGATCTGATTCAAAGAAGAAGAAAAAACGGTCTAATATCAGACTCGGGCTGAGTCAGATCCAGACGCCATAAAATTTGAAGAAAAAAAAACACAGTGTAGGTTTCCCATGTTTTGTTAATCTTATATTTGATGAGGGAGGATCCGTGCACACTCAATTGTTTTTTAGTGTAATCCAGACCCGTCTCATCCTTATTGTTAGAGCACTGCTCTGTCGAACTTGCAAGGGTTTCTATCTCAAGCTTGTTGTCAAGTTTAGTTGCCAAAACTATAAGTATTGATTTCTAGTCTACTTATAGCTAAGTCTCGGATAAGGATAGAAAGTGTAGTTGAGCATTAGACTTCACGGCATTCATCGATCAAAGACGAGAACTACTAAGGGGAGCTTTTGGAACTTATTCAACAAAAGGTATGTGGAGACTTGAACTCATCTATCACTCAAAAGTCTATCTACTCTATCTCCTATTTGAGACAAAAGTCGTATAGCTATATATACTTTAATTATACACATTTGATATTTCGAGCTGAGTTTAACTCGCTTACATATTTCTCAAAATATGTGTTGGTAAACTTTCGTTTTAACCAAGTTCATCTTATATTCTTGACGAAAGTCAAAAGATGATCATGTGAAAATCGCCTGGTAATATCGCACATGATTTGTGTGAGACAGTCATTTGATGTAGACTCGGAACGTTTCGTATTGATCATTCGATCACTTGAAAATTCATTTGAAGCTAATAGTTTGTGTGAGACAACTATTGTCATCTTCCGAGAATGTTTCAATGATTGAAATGGTAGTTTAGAAAATTGGATAAAAGCACAGTATGCCTACTTGCATATGTGTAATTCAAGTCCAGGAACCATGGTATGCATACCCGTATGCGTACTGATTGGTTTAGTCAAGGTCCGGGAATCAAGTACGCATACCGGTACGCGTACTGGCGTGAGGTTCAAGTTCCGGTACTTTACTGAGTTTGGTGGTATGCGTACCAGGTCGTGTACTGGGGAATCCAAACTTAGTCCGACCACTTAGGTATGCGTACCCGTTTGCATACTTGAGTGGGTTTTGTTCTAAAATCAGTTTGTTCATGAACTAATACATTTATATAATAAGGAATGCAATCTTTTGCAAACCGTGGCTATAATGTTCATGAATTGATTCGAGTGAATCAAAATCGATTTTGCTTCAATTGTGTCTTGTATACTGAAAAGACGAGGGTACCCAAATATACCTCAATCTAAAACTTTTCCACCTATAAGTCCTTTCTCCGAAAGTGATTGTCTATGGACTGAGTCGAGACAATACAACTAATAGGTTCACACTTCGTGTGATCGTCTATGGATACGAGATCGAGACAATACGACAACAAGATAACTTGTGTGATTGACTATGGATACAAGATCGAGACAATACAACAACGAAGTATGATTACTTGATAATAGGTTCGGACTTAACCAAACACTATAAGATTGCTATCAAGTAATTAGGAATTAATGTTTGTGTATTTTACTTATAATTATAATAAAACAATTATAATTGCAGAAATAGAAAAGTAAAAGACACAGCAGGATTTTGTTAACGAGGAAACCACAAATGCAGAAAACCCCCGGGACCTTGTCTAGAATTGAATACTCTCATAATTAAGCCGCTATACAAAATCTAAACCAACTTCATATAGTTAAGACCAAGAAACTAAACCTATAGTTCACCTAGTTCCCTCAGTATCCCTGCGCCTCCAACTTGTAATAAATCACGCACTTGGAACAATTCCTTTGGTTCATATTCCAAAAAGTAAAGGAACAACAAATCTATTCGGTAACAACTCTTTTCAAACAACGTGATATGAGTTTGACAAAAGGCTCTTCCGTTTATCCCAATAAACTCCTTTGTCGGGTTCTTAGATCAATCTATCCAACAACTACCAAAGTAATTGTTTAGACTATGCAATCAATACTATGAATCACAAAGAAATGTATTGATGCCGATCTACCCAACTAATATATCCAATCTATCAAAAGATAAACCGATTATAGTTGGATCCCCAGCCGATCAAGTTTTGTGCACACCAAAGATTATGAACTCAAATAAGAAATCTTCTTTGTCTTCAAATCTTCTTAGATCTTCAATAAACACCTGCACGCAAACAACTTGAATCTCTTTTGATCAATCACACACATAACGGAGTCTGTTAACGATGGATTATCACAAGACGTCTTTAGATCTACAAACAGTCTAAAGATCCCCGTCGATACTTCGATCTAGTTTGAGTGAATCTTATATCAGAAGAGAAGATTCTCAAGCATAAACAAACTAGGTGCAATCAAAGTTCAACAACCGTTAGTCAATCAAATCAATCAAAAACTAATAATAAACTGCAATTATCTAGTTTCCCACCAACGGTACTCGTAGAGATTCTCAATACCAAAGAAGTCTTTAAAACGAGCAGTCGTAAGAGATTTCTCGTAATTAGGGTACTTTCCTCTCCGATTAGACGGATCCACCAGTAACAACACAACTAGGTAGTTTTGCTGGCTCTGAGGATTAGTTTGCTCGAAATGCAAACTTCAGTATTTATAGACCAAGGAAGTTTGGACACCAAGGAATTTCAAAATCGAATATTCTCAAAGATATGCAATAAAGTCCAAATACGGTTTTCTTAATTCCTGGAGATGCTCTGTCCAAATATTGACCGAAATCTCAGTAGAAAATCTCCAATTAGTAAATGCACATTACCAATTTTTATTTTCTAAAGATATGCATTTAATTGCTGGAAATTAAAAGCATATAAAACTAAAAATCTTAATTAAAAGATTCTCAATTTATTTCGATCCGGGATTCTCCTTTAGTTATTAAGGAATATCTTTGAACAATAAAATATAAGAATTACTGCACATGTTCAAAGTATGTCGACATCTTTGCTTTGTAAATCCTTTTTCATATTTACAATCTTGGAACCGATTTGCCACACTTCCAAACGAGTTTAGAATTGGTTCATCTAACTCCCAAGAACTATGTGATTGATTATCCTATCAAATCACCATTAATGGGTTTCACGGTTCTACCAAAACAAAAAACTTCGGTTCTACCTCCATGTGGGTACTAGGATCAGTCACACTAGCTTTCCAGAAATTGGTTGTCTAGGTACTAGGATCGGTTACCGCATTATTATGGTATTTACTTGTGATCGGTTGCACAAGTCATAGGATCGGTTACCAATTCCTAAGACTTGTTGTATCTCTTACAAGGATCGATTCCACATACTTGTGATAGGTTGAACCTCTTACTAGGATCGGTTCCCCAATGTCTAGAGTTGGTCATACCAATTACAAAATATCGATCATACCATCTCAGGTGATTACTTAAGATCGGTTTCACTAATAAAAGTCATACCAATACAAAAGTCAGGCATTGTGAATAGTTTTACCAAGATACATAAACAAGTTATGAGCGGTTATACTAAACACACATATTGGTAATCCAAAGTTTTGCAATGAATAACAATACCAATAAGCCTAGCGATTTCCCTTTCTATTCATAAAACAAGTTTATGAATTGTACTTCCTTTAAACGAATGTAAAACATTGTTTTCTAGGACGAAATCTTCACCCATACCCATACATAATCACAGTAGCATTCATACGATTATGTCGATGTCTTATATACGAAGTTCAAAAGATAGACGTTATACTTCGCATTATAATTCCTTAATACTATGTCTAACTAGAGTATAATCATTCACAGCTTCGCAGTTATGTTTTCAATATGCACGACTTGAAAGATACGTTAGGAATGAAACAGTTCAAGTCAAATATTACTAACCTCAAGAGGAAGGATGATGTCCTCATTGTAGCTCTTTACTTATTCGCATTCTTCAAGTCTTCATGTAATACTTGTAAGTCTCATATCCTAGTAACTTTCTAGCTAACCTATACGAAGTTTACTCTAGTAAATAATCAAGCGACTCTTAATGAGTTTTGATTCATTAAAATATGACAACCAAACTTGACATACCAACGCTTGGTGGGTTCAACCGAGCAATGCTCTAACATATCTTGTTTCGCTACCATACAATTAAGATTATTGTGAGGTGATTGATATTTCTAGGTTATTCTTCGGGAATATAAGTCCGGTATATCAATTGGTTCCTGTTCACTTTGATTTATCAAAAGACGGAACAAAAACTCATATGTATATCTGTGGGAGACAGATTTATCTATTCAATAGAATTTTCTGTATAAGACAGATTGGTTTATCAGGTCTTCGACTTTGGGTCGTAGCAACTCTTAGTTGTGGGTGAGATCAGCTAAGGGAATTAAGTGCGTAGAGTCCTGCTAGGATTCAGAGGCGTAAGGAACACGATTGTACCTTGATCAGTGTGAGATTGGTTAGGGCTCAACTACATTCCAGTCCGAAGTTAACTTGGAGCAGGATAGTGTCTGTAGTGGCTTAATACAGTGTGTTGTTCAAATCTGGACTAGGTCCCGAGGTTTTTATGCATTTGCGGTTTCCTCGTTAACAAAATTTCTGGTGTCTGTGTTATTTTTTTTCCGCATTATATTTTATATATAATTGAAATATCACAGGTTGTGCGTAAGTTCAATCAATTGTGAATCCGACCTTTGGGTTGTTGACTAAATGGATTGACACTTGGATATTGGTTTTTGATACCATCCAAGTTATTTCTTATATTCAATCGGGCTCGCAAATTCCTATTTGTTTGATTGCAGATTGAATTGAGAAATAGAGATATAAATCTTGGATATATTTCCATTGATTGAGTCTGACTGTCTAGTTGATTCTCTTGGAATTATATTGGAGTTTGTCCATACAGATTGCTAAGTGAAATATTGGGTATGGTTGTTAGACCCCCGTTTAAGACCTAACAAGTTTGTGTTTGTAGCGATCTGACTCTATGGATAGAAGTGTTATCTCTATAAACGTACCGCCAGTCTTCGATGGCTCGAATTACTTATGGTGGAAAATTGCTATGCGTGATTTTCTTCAAGCGCGTGATTTTCAATCATGGGTTTATGTTGTTAATGGCTATTTTCCCCCGATTGTTACAATAGGCGATATAACTGTTCCAAAGGATATCGGTGATTATGATGCTGTCGAGATTCTTGCTGCAAAGAAAAATTCTGAAGGATTGAATGCAATCATCCATGCCATTACCCCAGATCTTCGGCACCATGTGACTACGTGCACTCGGTCTAAAGATGCGTGGGATATCTTAGAAACCGTATTTGAAGGGAATACCTGTGAAAAAAAAAGCTAGGCTTCAAAACCTAAATTATGATTGGGAAAATCTTCGTATGGCTGATGAAGATTCATTTGATGAGTTTAATCACAAAGTGTCTAAAATTGTTAATGCATCTTTTGCGTTGGGCAAGACTATTCCTGAAAAGGACATTGTGATGAAAATTCTCAAATTGTTGCCATCTAGATACGATTCTAAGAAACATGCCATCGTTGAAGGAAATAACCTTGATACGCTTTCCAGAAACACTGTTGTTGGAAAGTTAAAATTTGATCTTGATCAGAACACAGTCAGAACATTTGCGTTCAAAGTTGTGACCAACACAAGCAAATCTTCTAACTTGTCTTGGGCTGATGAATGTTGTTCCAATCATGTTGATTTTGATAAATCATTGATCACACAAAAGATCAAGGATATTGTAAAAAGAAGCAAAAGATGTGAGAAACGTCTCTCTCTGGTTAATGCTTCAGATGATTCAATACAATAAAAATCATCCCTGGTTGTCGATACCTTGCATACTTTCGATTTGTGCAATGAGCTTTCAGCTCTCACAGCAGAAACTTCTTCCTACTCAAATTCTGATTCAGAGTTTGAGTCAGACACTGAGATTTTTAAATTTTTGGATAAGTGTGAAGAAATTCACCAAGAAAATCTCCAACTAAAGGCTTCGTTGGAGAAACTTGAATCATCACTTCAGGTGAAAAATCTTGAGATAGATTGTCTTAATGATGAATTCACTAGGACCCTATCTCTGAAGGAAAAAGAGATTAATACTCTCAAGTGTGACCTGCAAAGGTTGTCTGGAAGTTCTGACAAAATCTCAGCAATGTTATTCGGTTAGAAGTCTTTTGGAAACACAAATGGTTTAGGGTTCAAAAGAAAAACTGTGAGCACAATCAACTCTTTTGTTCCATCCGGTTTTGGAACAATTGATGATGAATGTTGTGATAAACAGGAGGCAAATAAGCAAGACAATAAATCTTCCTTGATTTGTTCGTTTTGTGGAAACGTAAATCATGTTCAAAGTAAGTGTTGGAAATTCAAAAGGAACAACAAAGGGATTGCCAAACTTCAAAATGACATGCAAAGAATGAATCTGTCCTTGGGAAATCAACGGGGTACTCCTTAAGACAAGAAGAAATCTAAAAGAACCAGATTTAGACGAGGAAGAAGTCTGTTTATACAACAAACCTTGATAAGTCACTATGTGATAAAAGATGTGAGCATTCGGCTCACTCCATCACTATCTAATACTAGTGACGTGTGCATCCTCATCTTTAACTTGAGAAAATGAGGATTGCATCAAGGTTGCTCAAGTTTTGTATAATTGATAATTTCTCATTTTATTTATGTTAAGAAAATATCTTCTTGTTAAAATAGATAATGGATCATGAACCGTAAAAGACTTGTTCAAAGTCCTTCTAGGGTTTGGCTGTCCAAAGGTCTATTTATATTCATTTGTGATCAATGCCCTTCACTTCTCTTATCTTTGAAAGATACAATTTCATAGCTCCTGTAACTAGAGGTACCACAAAAAGAGATGCAGTTGAAGCAGTTAATGTGTATCTTTGTGAAGGAATCATTTCCTCAGGAAAGAAGAAGGAGTGATCTACAAATGATGAAGAAGGTTCTTCCTCTAACTGCCTCTTGTCTGTTTGTCATTTTGATAATAACTTTAGAGGTATGGTGAAGGATTTAATCAACAAAAGAAATGATTTAAAATCTCAAATCATTTTATCTTTAGAAAAGATAGCTCACTATGAACGCATGTTGTCTCTAACAAAGAACACCTTGTGTGGACTAAAAATAGAACTTAGTAAGTTAACTGATATTTCTGAAGATTTGAAGGAATTGAACGATCCCATAATCAATGGGTTTTTCAATAATGAGAAGGAATTCTCAGTAGATGCTCTGAGAAAGCTCTACGATGTCTAGGAAACTTCTTATGAGAATTTATTCTTGTGTTTTAAGAAGGATAACTAGGGTTTGGAATAGCCATTATTGTGAGTACACATAGTTATTGCCAACGATGTTCATCTTGCAATGTTTTTAGATTTATTTATTTAAATTCTAAAGTTTATTTGGAAGATGATTTTGCAGTATTAATCTTTATGATTTCATATATTGCAACTTGTTACGGGATATGTGTGTTTGCGTCCGTGAACTATGATTGTCCCATATATGTCAAAAGTTAAGCCTATTATGTCATTATTCAAATATTGATGAAGATAGGATGAACTTTTGATCGCAAAGATTAAGTCTATTAAATGTCTTTATGCAAATATTGTTGAAAAATAGAAAGAATCTTTGATTATTCCGCAGTATTGGTCTTTCCCTGATCCACATCTTTGTGTATGTACTGTGTGGCTCCGTAAGTTCTCTTATGTCGAGCATTTCCGATTAAATTAATCATGGGTTCTCTTGTGGTTAATTTAATTGAGTATTATGGATACAAATTCATGTTTCATGTGATTTGTTAATGTCCAAAGAAATCCTTATTTTCTTGTAAAAGTAAGGTTGCTCTTGTTGTTCTTTCGGGAATGACATTTTATGGGGGAGAGTTCTTAATTGAACCTGTGCTTAATTGCCAAATCTTTGTGGGGAGTGCGGCTTTAGAATATTATAAGAGTTTTCTTGTATCTCTATTAACTCCTTGATGAATACATTTAGTTTCGGCTATATGATTGCATCTAAACAAAGTTGATATGTTTTCTTTTGGTCATGAAGTATCTCCATGAGAATTTCTTTAGGATCCCACTAGTTTTCGTACCTTTGCCAATTTATATTAACAAAAAGGGGGAGAATTAATGTGTAGTTCACACTACAAATACATATGGTTTACGGATCATTATGTAAGGGGGAGTGGTTTTCATGTGAGATGAAGTATTGACTAAGGGGGAGTGATACATATCACCATAGTATTGTTGTCAAAGTTGTGATAAAATTGGACTTTGATGCTGTGTAATAATACTATGACATTGTATAACAATGATTGAGAGCTACTGTTTTCTCATTGTTATAGCTACGGATCTTCAACAACTATGATGCTGAGTTGAACACGTTCAGAATCACAGGAGTACTTGGAAGTGACGAAGATTTCGAGTAATATTGAAGAACCAAGGAGATTAAGCATTTGGATTGAGAGCTACAAAGTCTATTTATTTTGTAATCCATATGTATTGATAGTTTTGTCACTAAAATTGACAAAGAGGGAGATTGTTAGAGCACTGCTCGGTCGAACTCGCAAGCGTTTCTATCTCAAGCTTGTTGTCAAGTTTAGTTGCCAAAACTATAATTCTTGATTTCTAGTCTACTTATAGCTAAGTCTCGAATTAGGATAGAAAGTGTAGTTAAGCATTAGACTTCACGGCATTCATCGATCAAAGACGAAGAACTACTAAAGGGAGCTTGTGGAACTTCATCAACAAAAGGTATGTGGAGACTTGAACTCATCTATCACTCAAAAGTCTATCTACTCTATCTCCTATTTGAGACAAAAGTCGTATAGCTATATAGACTTCAATTATACACATTTGATATTTCGAGCTGAGTTTAACTCGCTTACATATTTCTCGAAATATGTGTTGGTAAGCTTTCGCTTTAACCAAGTTCATCTTATATTCTTGACGAAAGTCAAAAGATGATCATGTGAAAATCGCCTGGTAACACCTTACATGATTTGTGTGAGACAGTCATTTGATGTAGACTCGGAATGTTTCGTATTGATCATTCGATCACTTGAAAATTGCTTTGAAGCTAATAATTTGTGTGAGACAGCTATTGTTGTCTTCCGAGAATATTTCAATGATTGAACTGGGAGTTTAGAACAATTGGTTATAAGCACAGTATGCGTACTTGAATATGTGTAATCCAAGTCCGGGAACCATGGTATGCATACCTGTATGCGTATTGATTGGTTTAGTCAAGATCCGGGAACCAAGTATGCATACCGGTACACGTACTGGCGTGAAGTTCAAGTTCCGGGACTTTACTGAGTTTGGTGGTATGCGTACCAGTTCGCGTACTGGCGAATCCAAACTTAGTCCGGCTACTTAGGTATGCGTACCCGTTTGCATACTTAAGTGGGTTATGTTCTAAAATCGGTTTGTTCATGAACTAATACATTTATATAATAAGGAATGCAATCTTTTGCAAACCGTGGCTATAATGTTCATGAATTGATTCGAGTGAATCAAAATCGATTTTGCTTCAATTGTGTCTTGTATACTTCTATGAGAATATAAACAATTGAACAACTCTAGAACTAGTTTCATTTGAGTCATTTGAACTAGTTATAGTTAAGATGAATAAGGTTGATATGAAAGTGTTCATATGGCTAACTTCGATTAACTATTGTTGAGCCAACAAAGGTGCACACGTTTAGGTACGGTTACTCATATCTAAATGAAGTCACTTTTCATTTGTGTGTAACAAGCTAAGTTCGATCTAACGGTTGAAAGATATTAGCTTGAGTCTAATCAGGTTTTCATCTAACGGTGAATATTGAATGCTTTGTTACCAAGGTAACATTGATTGCAAACCCTGATTTGAAGACTATATAAAGGAGAACTCTAGCAACTGGGAAACCTAATTCCCACACCTCTTGTGTGATACTAGTTGCAACTAGAGTCGATTCTCCTTTAACCTTAGGTTTTTCACGAAACCCTGTAGGTTAACGACTTGAAGACTTCATTGGGATAGTGAAGGCAGACCCAACTATTTTCTCTGTAGTTGCATGTTCTGATCTTGCTGTTTTCTATCGTATTGAGTACTATATTCTAAGATTTGCTCGAGATTTATTCCCCGATAGGCAAGATAAAAAGTAGTCATAAACATCTTCGTCTCATCATTTGTGATTCCACAATATCTTGTTTCGCTACCATACGATTAAGATTATTGTGAGGTAATTGATATTTCTAGGCTGTTCTTCGGGAATATAAGTCAGGTATATTAATTGGTTCCTGTTCACCTTGATTTATCAAAAAACGAAACAAAAACTCATAGGTATATCTATGGGAGACAGATTTATCTATTCAAAAGACTTTTTTATGTGAGACAGATTGGTTTATCAAGTCTTCGACTTTGGGTCGTAGCAACTCTTAGTTGTGGGTGAGATCAGCTAAGGGAATCAAGTGGGTAGAGTCCTGCTGGGATTCAGAGGCGTAAGGAACGAGACTGTACCTTGATCAGTGTAAGATTAGTTAGGGCTCAACTACATTCCAGTCCGAAGTTAACTTGGAGTAGACTAGTGTCTGTAGCGGCTTAATACAGTGTGGTGTTCAAATCTGGACTAGGTCCTTGGGTTTTCTGCATTTGCGGTTTCCTCGTTAACAAAATTTCTGGTGTCTGTGTTATTTCTTTTCCGCATTATATTTTCTATATAATTGAAATATCACAGGTTGTGCGTAACTTCAATCAATTGTGAATCCGACCTTTGGGTTGTTGATTAAATGGATTGACACTTGGATATAGGTTTTTGATACCGTCCCAGTTATTTCTTATATTCAATCGGGCTCGCAAATTCCTATTTGTTTGATTGTAGATTGAATTGAGAAATAGAGATATAACTCTTGGATATATTTCCATTGATTGAGTCTGACTATCTAGTTGATTCTCTTGGAATTATATTGGAGTTTGTCCATACATATTGCTAAGCGAAATATTGGGTGTGGTTGTTAGACCCCCGCTTTTTCACTTATTTTCTTTACGACTTCCGCAATTTCTTTCTACTCTTGTGTATCTTTAAGTTTTTACCAGTTGGTCATCTAAGGTAGTAGACTCATCATACGATATCAACCTTCATGGACTGAAAACTCCAAACCCATGCGTTGCCTTTAGAGCTATTATGGTCTTGTTTGAAAAACGATTCAGGGTGAACAATGCTCCCCCTGTTTCTAAAAAAGGATGGTTTCCTAATTTGGATATGTCAAAAGAACAGGTTGGTTTGCATAAATGGAAAGTCAAATGTTATGAGGTTACTAATCTACCCACGGAGGGACCACTTCTCTCTCTTAATTCTCTTCTTTAACACAAAAATCTAATATCAGAAATGAGACCAAGGACAAATTAAGAAAAAAAATGGAAAATTGGCTACAATAATTGGTTTTTTTAATCTTCATGCAAACCAAACAATCCTATTTTTTAAAAACAGAGGGAGTATAAATTCGACTTTCTTTTCTCAAACCTTGGCTTTTTAGTATATCTTAGTGTACTGGAAGCCTCAATTTATGAGTTTTTAAGCAAGAGAATTTTATTAAAATGGGCATATTTTAAGATGAGATTTTCCTGCTCATATTCTCAATCTTTGCAAATGTTATGTACTGGTCTTTATTAAACGTTGCAATGTTTTGAAATTCTTCGTGAAAACGTTTCATTTGGTTGACAATGGCTTATCGTCAGCAGGTTTTCAAGGAAGTTATCTATCAACTCCATTTTACTATAAACGAAATTGAGAAAAGATGAAGCATGGTTTATGAGATAGGATAAATAGATGAATCAACCCCTTTCATCTAAAGTCTGTATATCGACCTAAAAGAAGAAATTTCAAAAAGTATACATAGGATAACAGTTGGTCCTAGTGCCGCTGGTTACGGACCCCGAAAACATAAACCCCCACTCAGTCCTAGGACATTGTAGTTAACAGTATACATAGAACAACAGTCAACTCATACAGGTAATTTACATTTTTTGGTTGGAACTTTAAAAAGGTAATTTACAGCATAAGAAAATGCCTTCACTACCTACAAAAAGTACTCTAGTCTCCATTGCAGGTAAAAAGTCTTTTGGTTAGAGCACGCTTCGCACCGTTTCGCACATCACTTCATAGTTCACATACCACTAAATAAGCATGCCAGGCCTGTTTCTGATATGTACCATCAAGTGTGGGTTATATTTACTTAAGAAGGAGGATCCGTGGACACTCTTAGATGGACATTATCATACATGATTTGCGTCATTTTCGCTGCAAAACTCAAACGACAATGACTTTAAATCTAACATTTTGATGATATGTTCCTCTTATAAGACTCTACATTCTTACCAAATATGGGCACAATTCGAAATACCAAACCTCACCATCTACGGATCTTAATTTCAACCGTTAATTTTTAACGGCTGATATTCAAAAGGGTAGATGGTGGTCTTATACTTCTCAAAACTTATGATTTTACACGCAAATGTATAACAAAACTTATGATTTTACACGCACGCTGAAAATTGTAATATGAATTTTTCCTTACAAACCTAACAGAAACATTACATTGATATCGCCTTAGTACCGTGGTGCGTGCATTAGAAGTACCTCATATATAAATACATCTTCTTAGTATTAGGATCAGGTTAGGGAATCTAGTTATAACGGGAAACCGAAGATTAGGAAATCTAGTTATTGGTCTCTAAGAATGTACGGGATTAAGAAATCCAACATTTAGAAAATCTAATTATCCAGGAAACTGAATATTTAGGAACCACTTACCTATCCCGTAGCGGATATGCCCTGTTTCAGGATTCTTTTAAGTTTCACAAGTTATAGGTACCAGTTAGTGGTCTGTGTCTGCCTTAAAACGGCAAACCATGTGCAATCTGTGGGAGTCAAACCCACAACTGCATGGTGAAAACCATGTTCTCTGCCATTTGAGCTAAGAAAGCGAATACAAGCGATGCCTCATATCAGGGGTGAAAGAAAATGTTATCTGAGTATTGTAAATGCACCTGTTGTAAAATGCCATTTGTTGATACCGCACATAATGTTTTGGTGATTCACACTATCTTAGGACCATCCCGTTATCATGCTTGGCCTAAACTCATTTGCATTAGGTTCAGTATATATTCGGCTGTGAGCAAGTTTTGTGACGTAATGTGTTTTCAGATAGTGTAATGAATGTTAACTGACCTTATATAAACATTTCAAAAGAGAAACCACATAGCTATCTCATTACAGCTGCTTACTAGAAAGAGACATGACTAAGCAAGCAGGACCTGCAGAACAATCACAACACTTTCAAATGAGTAAACTAATCACATAATATTCCATGTAGAAAAGAACATTGTCCCCAAAACTCGGAAACATACCAACATAACATATAAACAACACCAAGAGAGCAGAAACATTTCATTCGAAAACTCGGTGACTGTAATGCGTCGTCTACTTTTAGCTTTTTTGGTTACAAATCTCTGAATCTCGGATTTACCACATTCAAATGGTTACCTAAAACATCAGCATGCATAATATTAACAGAATTCCTCAATAATCTAGTATGAATTTCAGGACAGAAAAATCAATGTACTGAACGAAAGAAACTATCCGATAATCTAAACAATTTAAGGTCTTTCTGAGTTCCCCTATACGTACCTAAAATATAATTAGTATTCCCACATGATTAGTAGATCTTTCTGAGGTGGCAGAAAGTGGCGAATCATATCACCAGCTTGGAGTAGAAAGTACAAGGAAGCGCAAAATGCATAAGCAACAAGTAATGCCATAACTAACCTGGATCTTAGAGTTACTCATCAGAAGTTCGTCTGCCATGAGTTCTAACTCCAGAATAATGCGCTAACCCAAAGACCAACACTCCAACTCGTAATATACTTGAGGGGCTAACTGAAATACATCATATATTAATAGAAGAAGAAAGATGATGCTAAAACCATTAGCAAAATTACACATACTGTCATTCCAGAACAAAAACGGATGTGAGAATGAATCAAACAGGGATGTTCAAAGCAGAGCCAGTGCTCTTCCTTCAGCCCCTCCTTAATCAGTGGACCACAGTACTTAAATAATGTCGACCACATTATCATTGCAAAACAAAAATTCAAACCATTAGACCAATATCACCAAAACCCAGTATAATTTACAACAATATCATTGCATAAGATAAAATTTAAATACATTTTCCCATAAAGAGAGAAATTTAAGAATCTGTATTATATAGTAAAGCGAGACCCTAAGAAATTTACCCCAAAGCAATTAAGTGGCAGCCTGATTCCACCATATATACATAAGCCACTACTGTATACACTTTTGTACCAGAAGTTACGAGAGGAAACTACTACTGGGTTTTAGATGCTAAGCTGGTACTGTCAGGCTCTTGATTAGTACTTGCCTAAGACCATTTAGGCTCAATCCAAGTGCAGTTTGATCTTTTCTTCGTATTATGAAAATCTTGCACAGAATGTTGATTACCCCCTACAAAATGGTACCTGCATGTATCAAGAGAATAGTATAAAATTCTTTCCCCTTTTAATCTAGGGAAGTAGATATTGTTCTCCATGCAACTACGTGGAGCGACTGCTGAAAAACTGATGTATATCTGATTAACAATGCATGCTTTCCCAAACTGTTCAGTTTTACCCAGACCATCTTCGAATCATCCAATCTATAAATATCAACCGATTTTCCACTCTGTCCCAAATGCACTAGTAAAAGCTTTTCATTACACTCTACCAGATAACTAGGATAAAAACCACTGAATTGTTTCAAGGACTTTGACAGTACTTTCCAACTTCAATCACCGTTCAAATTAAAAACTCATAATATTCCATTATAATCTAAGCAGTAGAAAGCTCCTTTATAGAAAACCGGGCTGTTAATACATGGCATAAAGTTGTCCATACACGCCATAATGTTGTCCACTACGGAGTCATCTTCATAATCAAATTTATGAACAGTCCAACCAGTCGCACTCTTTGCCGGTTCAGTGACCAAGAAAGATATCTCATTGTCACCTCCTATTTCCCACCAATTGGAGATGGCAATCACCACACAATCGCGGGAAGTAGGTACCGATGAGAATGACATTCCACCAAGTGCATAATTATCAGGTACATCTGGAAGACAGATCATTGCTCTTGTGAAGGGATTGTAGCAGAATACAGTTTTTTTTCCCGTTGGACAATAGAAGCCATCCAACTTTTGAAAAACGGATTATAGCACCAACAAGCAAATGATCAGATAGTTTCATAAGATACTTTTCATTATCATGCATCGGGTCTACAAAATTGCAGATGGTCTCTTCATTATCTTCAAAGATAGAAATCAGCCATGGAGATAAATATGTAGTTGCGGTGGTCCTTGTAGATGCCGATATTCGGTTCAATCCGGGGAGAAAAATAGAATTTGGTTTACATGATACACGAAAATGAATGTAATCAACAGGATGGAGAAATCTCGCTATCTCCTCTGTACTGTCATAAGCATCAAGAAAATCCCACTGTTTTAATGCTTCTAATTCTCCTTCGCTATTATTTACCCTGCCAATGTTCTCCTCCTCTATGCTGGTTTCTGTTGTATCTTGGCTCACAAGAAGATCTGTTATTTTTCTCCTTCTTCCAGCAACTTGCCTACCAACACGAAAAATCCATAATTAGAAAAGCTAACGAATAAGAATGTACCGTAAATAGAGTGTAGTAGTTGTGGTTGCATTGATGTTGTATTTATCTGTTCACTGTGGTGGGCATCATAACCCTAGTGGGTAGAAACCATGGCGTTGGAAGCTTCAAACACGGCATGATAACTGTGGTAGCATTGTCTTCTGGTTCAACTGTATACAAGGTTTGATCTTCGGGTAATGTATAAAACAAGCAACCCCTATCAAGACCCATATCAGCTGCTGAGCAATACGCCCTGGAAGTTGAATAACACTTTCTAGAGGTTAAGCGTAACGTGTACATGTTTGTGCACAAAAAGAGAACATGATCACCCAAAGACTTCAACAAAACCCAAGTCATTGATGAGAAATCCAACTTGAAGATATGTGTCGACCCAACTTTTATAAATCCTCTTGGGATGCAATTTAAATAAACTTTGAAAATTTCATTACCAGATTCAACCCAATCTTCAATGTAAAGACCGAACCCCAACTCCTCACCTCCTCCTATTATTGGGAAATGAGGTACCTCTACCTTGAATTTTCTAAGAAATTGGGTTTCTTTATCAACGTCAACATGATGCCATAGATTTTGTATTTCGATCTCCATAACCCAATTCTCAGCAGCAGCGAATGCGAATAATTTACCTTGAAAGCAAAGCAAGGAATCAATGAATTTGAAAAAATCACCATCAGTGTCAGAATGGCCATCTAATCATTTATACCTCCAAAAATGAGGAATACCGTGCAATTGGCTTCATTGTCAGGATTACAAGTACTTGGAATAGGTGGTGCGGATAATACCAAGTCGAACATAAAGTATTTTCATGATTCGATACTGAAAGGCCGGCGATCTAGATTAGGCAATTGAATAATTTCGGATGACACAGGATTCCACAAGAAACAATCATCTAGTTTGTAGCATCAGCCACAGAATACTCAGCTTTATCTATAACGTTACCAATAACAATCAGCCATCCTCGATGACAACTTTTATGATTATATGCTTTTCCACGCATCTCTGGAATAGACTTAATACAGTTTCTGTTATTGGGTTCACGGGGATTATAAAAGCTCTGAAATTTCCTACCTTTTCCATGAGGGAAAATAAGCCAAGGTGCTGCCTTTGGAATTGGTGGGCGCTGTCTTTCACTCCTCTCAGCTGGAAATGCTCCTGATGCTAATTGCTTGTCCATGGAAAAATTATGTAAATAAGTTAAGGTATAAGTTAATACTGACTCTGGATAATTGGAGAAGAGAGGAAGAACCAACGGAATTTCTGTTGATAGTGAATAAAAGTGCATGTATTTATAGACAGCCCATAACTTCTATATATTTCGCAGTCATTAGATTTCCATGTCTGAACTACAATAGAAGAAGGAAAGAAATTGTTTTCAGATTCAGAATAGAAGAAGAAGAAGGAGCAGCTTTTTTATTTCTTTATGTTTCCTGGGGCCCCACGGTAGGGCCTATTAAGAGTTAAATGGGAAATAAGGTCAAAGAACTTTAAAGCATGTACGGACGGTCTGGATGTAGTTTTGAGTTTGGACCAAAAGTAAACTAGTTAGATGCAAACAGAACCAGAGAGAAAGATAAACCAAACTACTTTCTTTCTTTCTTTGTTTATCTAAACTTTTAGGGTTCTTATCCTAAGAAAGAGAGATACTGGAAGCAACTTTGAAACCCAGAAGGTTTTTTGGGTTAAATTGTGAATATGTGATTCATAAAGAAGCTTTTTTGGGGTTATTATCAAATCAAAGCAGTTAAAGTTTGCAGCCTGAATCCAGAGGTTCGTTAAGAAGTTTTGATTTTTAAGTTGATTTTAATTGTATATAAGAGAATGCCTGATTTCTGTGTTTATTTATTATCTTCTGTTGAGAAATTAACAACATAGATGATTGATTTCTGTGTTGATTCATCATCTTTTGTTGAGAAATCAAGAAAGTTGCAGTCAAGCTTTGATTTTTTGAGTTGATTCATCTTCTAATTTTAAATTGAATAATAGAAAAGGCCTGATCTTTATGTTGATTCATCATCTTCTGTTGAGAAACCCACAACATAATTGATTGATTTCTATATTGATTCATCATCTTTTATGGATTGATTGATTTTATGTTGATTCATCATCTTCTCTGGAGAAATCAACAGAGTTGCAGTCAGGTTTTGATTTTTAAGTTGATTCATCTTTTAATTCTAATTGAAAGGCCTGATTTTTTATGCTAATTTTCATCCTCTGATGTTGAGAAAACAACTAGTTAATTGATTGATGTTATGTTGATTCATCATCTTGTGTTGAAGTACAAAACATTTTTGTAACAGTTATGCAGGTATATCAGTAAATTCACGACATGATAGAATTTGAAATGGAATTGGGTTAGATTCAGAAGAAAGTAGAGTGTCTGCACATATTCAAGTTGAAGTATATAACATTTTTGTGACGGTTATGCAGGTATATCAGTAAATTCACGACATGATCGAATTTATCCAGATCAACAGAGGCCATTAAGCAGTTTGAAGCTCATGCCGATGACAACAGATTGTGACTTGCTGTTGAAAGTTTCTTTTCTTTTATTCGACACTGTATTTCTGGTTGTATTCAATCAATTGTCATTAACTACTCATTTTTGTGCTTGTGATGGACAAGCTTATTCTGCCTTGGTTTAGATGAAGTTCGTCCATCTTTCTTGGAGGGTAGGTATTTATGTTCTGTATAATTTTAATCCAATATGTTAGAGCACTGCTCGGTCGAACTTGCAAGCGTTGCTATTTCAAGCTTGTTTGTCAAGTTCAGTTGCCAAAACTATAAGTCTTGATTTCTAGTCTACTTATAGCTAAATCTCGGACTAGGATAGTAAGTGTAGTTGAGCTCTAGACTCCACGGCGTTCATCATGCAAAGACGAAAAACTACTCAAGGAACTGGTGGATCTTCATCGACAAAAAGGTATGTGGAGACTTGAACTTATCTATCACTCAAAAGTCTATCTATTCTATCTCCTATCTTGATACAAAAGTCGTATTGCTATATAGACTTCGATTATACACATTTGCTATTTCGAGCCGAGTTTATCTCGCTTATCTATTTCTCGAAATATGTGTTGGTAAGTTTTCGCTTTGGCCAAGTTCATCTTTACTCGTGATGAAAGTCATGTTGATTGTTTCAATCTCTTGAAAATCGTTTTGATGAAAAATAGTGTGTGAATAACCACTATATAACATCCTCTAAAAATGTTTCAATGATTGAAATGAGAGTTCAGAATATATAACCTTGAATGGATATAAACATTGTATGTGAACTCATACTTGTGTAAGTCCAAAATCCTTGAACCAAAGTATGCGTACTTTACTGGTTTAGGATGTCCGGAACTAAGTCCGCGTACTGCCAGAAGTTCACATCCCATGAATTTCTGCTGGAGTTTATGAACTAAAAACAAGCTCAATCCGAGTACTTAAGTATGCGTACCGGTATGCGTACATAAGTGGGTTATTTTCTAAAAACGGTTTATTCGTGAACTAAGACATTTATAAATTAAGGAATACAATCTTTGCAAACCGTGGCTATAATGTTCATGAATCGATTCGCGTGAATCAAAATCGTTTTTGCTTCGATTGTGTCTTAGCAATTGAACAACTCTCTAACTAGTTCTTTTGAGTCATTTGAACTAGTTATGGTGAAGATGAATAAGGTTGATATGAAAGTGCTCATATGGCTAACCATTGGTTAACTATTGTTGAACCAACTAGGTGTACACGTTTAGGTACGGTTACTCAAACCTAAATGAAGTTACATTACATTTGTGAATAACAAGCTAAGTTCGATCTAACGGTTGAAAGATATTAGCTTGAATCTAATCAGGTTTTCATCTAACGGTGAATATTGAATGCTTTGTTACCAAGGTAACTTAGATTGCAAACCCTGATTTGGAGACCGTATAAAGGAGAACTCTAGCAACTGGGAAACCTAATCCCCACACCTCCTGTGTGATACTAGTTGTATAAGCTAAAGTCGATTCTCCTTTAACCTTAGGTTTCTATCGAGACCCTGTAGGTTAACGATTTGAAGACTTCATTGGGATTGTGAAGCCAAACCCAACTATTTTCTCTGCAGTTGCGTGATCTGATCTTGCTGTTTCTATCGTATTTGAGTACAATCGTAAGATTGACTTGAGATTAATTTCTTCGATAGGCAAGATAGAAAAGTAGTCACAAACACCTTCGTCTCATCATTTGTGATTCCATAATATTTTGTTTCGCTAGTCGATTAAGATTATTGTGAGGTGATTGATATTTTTAGGCTGTTCTTCGGGAATATAAGTCCGGTATATCAATTGGTTCATGTTCACCTTGATTTATCAAAAGACGGAACAAAACTCGTAGGTATTTCTGTGGGAGACAGATTTATCTATTCCTATAGACTTTTCTCTGTGAGACAGATTTGTTTATTCAAGTCTTCGACTTTGGGTCGTAGCAACTCTTAGTTGTGGGTGAGATCAGCTAAGGGAATCAAGTGCGTAGTATCCTGCTGGGATCAGAGACGTAAGGAGCGCAACTGTACCTTGGATCAGTGTGAGATTGATTGGGGTTCAACTACAGTCCAGACCGAAGTTAGTTTGTAGTAGGCTAGTGTCTGTGGCGGCTTAATACAGTATGTGTTCAATCTGGACTAGGTCCCGGGGTTTTTCTGCATTTGCGGTTTCCTCGTTAACAAAACTTATGGTGTCTGTGTTATTTCTTTTCCGCATTATATTTTGTTATATAATTGAAATATCACAGGTTGTGCGTTGAATCGATCAATTGGTAAATCCAACCTTTGGTTGTTGATTGAAATTGATTGATCCTTGGACATTGGTCTTTGGTCCCGTTCAAGTTATTTCTCTTGTATTCAATCAGGCTCGCAGATTTCTATTTGTTCAGGGTTCAATAACTCTTTATTAAGATATAACTCTTTGATATACTTTTTATTAAGATTGAGTCTGACTGTCTAGTTGATTCTCTTAAAAGTATATTGGAGTTAGTCCATACAGATTGCTAAGCGAAATATCGGGTGAGGTTGTTAGACCCCCGCTTTTTCACAATATCATGTACTTGGTCTTTCCATTGTATTGTTTCTCAGTTTTATTCATGGTTTTCAACAATTTCTCCGGATTTCCAGTTGCTAACGGAAAATTAATAGAATGGAGAACTGCTTGAATCAAACTAAGTACTGTATTATTTTACGGTTAGTTGTCAAAGTAATCAACAATTAAATCAACATGATTAGAAATCTAACGAAAATTTACCACCTCATGTTATGCCAACCATATTCTTTGTGTGTTTGAATTTTATTTTTCTAAGCGCGAGTTCAAAATTGAATTTGCAACATTAAGACTGTCGGATGGATATGTGACAATCATCAAAGTATGGACTTAAGAACAGTTAGATACCAAATGTTTCAAACATACTGTCGGGGTAATTGTCCATGACATATATTGTTGTGCCATACCAATTGTCGTGGTTCAGAGCCATCTACATTCTAATCTTGCGTAAACAAACTAGCCAACCAGAAATTCCAGATTTCTCGGATTGCTCCATGAACTTCACTACGATCTAGGATGAGAAAAAGTGAAAGAGAACCACACATATGCAAGTCACTAACAAAAACAACATTAAGTTAAGTACTCACGTATTTAACGTGGTTCAACATTATACCCAATGTGTGTATAGTTTCTTCATCCACAAAAATAGTTATGACCTTTTTCTCTATTATAGACCAGCAACTGAGAATTACATAATATGATTGACTAATCAATTTATTGATACACCACAAAGTAACCAAACACAAGAAATTCTCACAAACGCTCTATAACTCCAAACTAGTGTCTTCATCCATACGAGATAATGTTCACCACATTACCACAACGAGATGATCTTCTCTGCACATCCTGACATAAATTATTCATGGATGCCTTCTGCTCAACACCGCTAATTTACTTCAACACCATCGAGATGCAAGAGGAAACATAAAAGAAAAACAAGATTCACTTTCTTTGTAAGAGAAATATATGCAAGAATGAGGGTGATGCATAAAACGGGGCTAGGGTTCTTGAGAGGGGTTTGAATCATTATCTTGTAAACTTGTTTGATTGTAGTGGATCATTTTATCGTCTTTGCAAGTAGATGTGGATCATCTTGATCGAACCACTATAAATCCTTATGTTGTGTATGTGGTTGATTTATTTTGATTTCACTTATATTTTATATCTTGATTGATTGTCCTAGGTTGAGCCATTTATTTTAACAAATTGGTACAACTCCGGGTGGGAGTGATCTTTAATGACGGTAAAGTATGAGATCGAGAAGTTTGATGGAAGGAATGATTTCAATCTATAGAGGCTAACGATTATAGTTGTTTTTTGTGTGATAAGATTTGGTGAAAACTTCGATGGGGAAAACGGCTCTTGCAACAACATTGGAAGAGGAGGAAAAATAAGAACTCATAGAGAAAGAATGCAGATTAATTTTATTGTGTTTTAGCAATGAGGTCTTGAGAGAAGTTGCAACGGAAATGACTTCGGATTGGATATGGAACAAGTTGGATTATAGATATATGACTTAATCCGTGGATGATTGTCTTGATTGATGATTATAATAAAATTCTCTTGGATTTGGAAAATATTAATGTGAAAATTGAAGATAAAGACCAAGCATTAGGTTTGTTTAGTTCCTTGCCACTATCTTATATATGATAACTTTGTTGATACCGTAATGTATGGAAAAACTACAATTTCAATGGAAGACGTTAGGGCGTATTTGAACTCAAACGAGTTGCAACTTCTCTCAAGAGGAAGGGTGGTTTATATAGAAGTAGATCAAAGTCTAAGTCCAAATCTAAATCTTAATATGGTAAATTCAAATGCTTTCATTGTAAGTCATAAGGAGATTTCAATAAGGATTGCCCGGAAGAATCTTGAGAAGAATGCAAATCAACGTAGCGCAACAATCCACATGTTTTATACCGAAAGCTTGGATAGTGAGTGGATTCTTGATTCTTATACTTTTCATATGTGTCTTCATAGATAAGGTGGTAAATTTCTTATGGGAAACAATGTCATCTGTAAAGTGGTTGGAGTAGGTGAAAAGACAAGGGTACCCAAATACACCACAATATTTTAGTTTTCAACCTATAAGTCCTCTTACCGAAAGTGATCGTCTATGGACAGAGTCGAGACAATACAACAAATCGATATTCACACTTTGTATGATTGTCTATGGATTCTAGATCGATACAATACGACTACCAAAGTGTGATTACTTGATAATAGGTTCGAACTTAACCAAACTCTATAGGATCACTATCAAGTAGTACGGAGTTGACGTAAAGTGAAATTTACTTTAAATTATATAAATAAATATAATTGTGGAAAATAAAAGTAAATCACACAGCAAGATTTTGTTAACGAGGAAAACTATAAATGCAGAAAAACCCCGGGACCTAGTCCAGAATTGAATACTCTCAGAATTAAGCTGCTATACAAAATCTAAACCAACTTCGTATAGTTGAGACCAAACAACTACCCCTAGTTCACTTAGTTTCCTCAGTATCCCTGCGCTTCCGACTTCGATGAGTGCACGCACTGGAACAATTCTTTTGGATCGTATTCCAAACAGTAAAGGAACAACAATTCTGTTTGGTAACAACTCTTTCGATTCTTTCCAGATAAAAAATATCTCAAGTCACATGCAAAGGCTCTTCCGTTTAATCTAATAAACTCATTTGCCTGGTTATATCAATCTATCCAATAACTACTAAAGTAGTCAAGTTTAGATTTGCAATCAATCAATATAGATTCCACCAAGAAACTATAAAGTGATGCCGATCTCACGCAACTAATCAATCGAATAAATCCGATTTTAGTTGGATCCCATCCGATCAAGGTTTGTGCACACAAAAATATGAGAACCAATAAGAAATATTCTTCTTCATCAAATCTTCTTTAATCTTTAATAAAAACCTGCACAATACCACTTGAATCTCTTGTGATCAATCACACACATAACGGAGTCTGTTAACAATGGATTATCACAAGATGTCTTTAGATTTACAAATAGTTCTAAAGATCCCGTCGATACTTCGATCTAGTTTGAGTGAATCTTATATCAGAAGAGACGATTCTCAAGAATAAACAGACTAGGTGCAATCAAAGTTTCAATAACCGTTAGTCCATCTAATCAATCAAAAACTAATAATACTGCAATTATCTAGTTTCCCACCAACGGTACTCGTAGAGCCTCTTGATCCCACAGAAGTCTTTAAACGAGTGGTCGTAAGAGATTTCACCTAATTAGGATACTTTCCTCTCCGATTAGGCGGATCCACCAGAAACAACAAATAATGAAGTTTGTCTGGATCTTAAGATAGTTTGCTAGAAATGCAAACTTAGGTATTCATAGACCAAGGATGTTTGGACACCAAGGATTTTCCAAAACCGAAAATATTCTCAAAATATGCGATGAATAGCAAGATTCGGTTTTAATAATTCCAATAAATGCCTGTCCAAGATTTCCGAAATCTCTCAATAGAAAATCTCCAATTAGTAAATGCACATTTACTAACTTTTATTTTCTAGAGCTACACAGCAATTGCTGGTAATTAATGTATATAAACTAACAACCTTAATTAAAAGATTCTTAATTTATTTCGGCACAGGATCTCCTTGAGTACTAAGGAATATCTTTGAACAATAAATGATAAGAATTACTGTCCGTGTTCAAAGTATGTTGACATCTCTTCACTGTAAATCCTTATTCATATTCACATGGATTTACATTCTTGGAATCGGTTATACCACACTTACAAATAAGTTTAGAATTGGTTCACCTGTATTCCAAGATAACTATGTGATTGATCAAATATCAAATCACACACATGGGTTCAATCGGTTCTACCAATTGTTAGAGCATAGCTCGGTTGAACCCACCAAGCGTTGGTATGTCAAGTTTGGTTGTCATATTTTAGTGAATCAAAACTCATTTAAAGAGTCGCTTGATTATTTACTAGAGTCAACTTCGTATAGGTTAGCTAGAAAGTTACTAGGATATGAGACTTACAAGTATTACGTGAAGACTTAAAGAATATGAAAAAAGTAAAGAACTACAACGACGACATCATCCTTCCACTTGAGGTTAGTAATATTTGACTAGAACTGTTTCATTCCTAGCGTATCTTTCAAGTCATGCATATTGAAAACATAACTGCGAAGATGTGAATGATTATACTCTAGTTAGACATAGTATTAAGGAATTACAATACGAAGTATAACGTCTATCTTTTGAATTTCGTATATAAGACATCAACATAATCGTATGAATGCTATTGTGATTATGTATGGGTATGGGTGAAGATTTCGTCCTAGGAAACAATGTTTTACATTCGTTTAAAGGAAGTAAATTCATAAACTTATTTTGTGAATCGAAAGGGAAATCGCTAGGCTTATTGGTATTGTTATTCATTGCAAATCTTTTTGAATTACCAATATGTGTGTTTAGTATAACCGTTCATAACTTGCTTATGTATCTTGGTAAAACTATTCACAAGGCCTGACTTTTGTATTGGTATGACTTTTATTAGTGAAACCGATCTTAAGTAATCACCTGAGATGGTAAGATCGATATCTTGAAATTGGTGTGACTAAATACTAGACATTGGGTAACCGATCCTAGTAAGAGGTGTAACCGATCACAAGAGAGAGTGTAATCGATCCTTGTAAGAGGTTTAACAAGTTTTAGTAAGTTGGTGTAACCGATCCTATAACTTGGTCAACCAATCACAAGTTTTACCATAAGAAGTGGTAACCGATCCTAGTACTTAGTTAGCCATTTTATGGTAACTAGTGTCACCGATCCTAGTACCCACTTGGAGGTAGAACCGAAACTTTATGTTGAGGTAGAACCGTGAAACCCATTAATGGTGATTTGATAGGATAATCAATCACATAGTTCTTGGAAGTCAGATGAACCAATTTTAAACTTGTTTAGAAGTGTGGCAAATCGGTTCCAAGATTATAAATATGAAAAAAGATTTACAAAGTAAAGATGTCGACATACTTTGAACACGTGCAGTAACTCTTATCTTTTATTGTTCAAAGATATTCCTTAATAGCTAAAGGAGAATCCCGGATCTAAATAGATTGAGAATCTTTTAATTAAGGTTTTTAGTTTTATATGCTTTTAATTTCCAGCAATTAAAATGCATATCTTTAGAAAATAAAAATTAGTAATGTGCATTTACTAGTTGGATATTTTCTACTGAGATTTCGATCAATATTTGGACAGAGAATTTCCAGGAATTATGAAAACCGTTTTTGCCCTTATTGCATATCTTTGAGAATATTCGGTTTTGGAAATTCCTTGGTGTCCAAACTTCCTTGGTCTTAAATAGTAAAGTTTTCATTTCGAGCAAACTAATCCTCAGAGCCAGCAAAACTACCTAGTTGTGTTGTTACTGGTGGAGCCGCCTATTCGGAGAGGAAAGTAACCTAATTAGGCGAAATCTCTTACGACCGCTCGGTTTAAAGACTTCTTTGGGATTGAGAAGCTCTATTAGTACCGTTGGTGGGAAACTAGATAATTGCAGTTTATTATTAGTTTCCGATTGATTTGATTGACTAACGGTTGTTGAACTTTGATTGCACCTAGTTTGTTTATGCTTGAGAATCTTCTCTTCTGATATAAGTTTCACTCAAACTAGATCGAAGTTTTGACGGGAGATCTTTAGACTGTTTGTAGATCTAAAGATGTCTTGTGATAATTCATTATTAACAGACTCTGTTCTGTGTGTGATTGATCACAAGAAATTCAAGTTGTTTGTGTGCAGGTGTTTATTGAAGATCTACGAAGATTTGAAGACAAAGAAGATATTTGGTTTCATAATCTTTGGTGTGCACAAAACTTGATCGGCTGGGGATCCAACTATATTCGGTTTATCTTTGTGATAGATTGGATTGATTAGTTGAGTAGATCGGCATCAATACAATTCTTTGTGATTCAAAGTATTGATTGCAAAATCTAAACAATTACTTTGGTAGTTGTTATTGGATATATCTAAGAACCTGACAAAGAAGTTTATTGGGATAAACGGAAGAGCCTTTTGTCAAACTCATATCATGTTGTTTGAAAAGAGTTGTTACCAAACAGATTTGTTGTTCCTTTACTGTTTGGAATACGAACCAAAGGAATTATTCCAAGTGCGTGACTTATTGCAAGTTGGAGGCGCAGGGATACTGAGGGAACTAGGTGAACTATAGGTTTAGTTGCTTGGTCTCAACTATATGAAGTTGGTTTGATTTTGTATAGCGGCTTAATTCTGAGAGTATTCAATTCTGGACTAGGTCCCGGGGGTTTTCTGCATTTGCGGTTTACTCGTTAACAAAATCTTGTTGTGTCTTTTAATTTTCTATTTCCGCAATTATAATTGTTTTATTATAATTAGAAGTAAAATACACAAACGTTAATTCCTATTTACTTGATAGCAATCCTATAATGTTTGGTTAAGTCCGAACCTATTATCAAGTAAACATACTTCGTTGTTGTATTGTCTCGATCTTGTATCCATAGTCAATCACACAAGTTATCTTGTTGTCGTATTGTCTCGATCTCGTATCCATAGACGATCACACGAAGTGTGAACCGATTAGTTGTATTGTCTCGATTCAGTCCATAGACAATCACTTTCGGAGAAAGGACTTATAGGTGGAAAAGTTTTAGATTTAGGTATATTTGGGTACCCTCGTCTTTTCACCAATCACTGGGATCGGTTATACCCTAATATGGAAATACTTGTGATCGGTCACACAAGTTACCCGGACCGGTTACACCAGTTACCAGGATCGGTTACATCAATTACCAGGACCGGTTACCATATTCTCATGGTATTGCTTGTGATCGGTCACACCAGTTACCACGATCGGTTACACCAATTACCAGGACTGGTTACCAATTACAAGGATCGATTACACACACTCTGTGATCGGTCACACCAATTACTAGGATCGGTCACAACAATTACAAATATCGATCATACCATCTCATGGTGATTACTTAGGATCGGTTACACTAATTAATAAAAACTAGTCATACCAAATCATAAGTCAGGCATTGTGATTAGTTATACCAAGATACATAACAAAGTTACGATCGGTTCTACCATTTCACACATATTGGTAATCCAAAGATTTGCAATGAATAGCCGTACTAATAAGCCTAATGATTTCCCTTTCGATTCACAAAACAAGTTTATGAATGTACTTCCTTTAAACAAATGTAAAACATTGTTTCCTATGATGAAATCTTCACCATAACCCATTCACATAATCATAACAGTATATACAAGATTATGTCAATGTCATATCTACGAAGTTCAAAAGATAAGCGTTATACTTCGTAGTCTAATTTCCTAATACTATGATCATACAAATATGACCATGTCACATCACTAGAGTATTATACAATATGTACAGCTTCGCAGTTATGTTTTCAATATAGCACGGCTTGAAAGATACGTTAGGAATGAAACAGTTCAAGTCAATATTACTAACCTCAAGAGGAAGGATGATGTCGTCATTGTAGTTCGTTACTTCTTCACATTCTTCAGGTCTTCGGAGTAATACTTGTATTTCTCAACATTCCTAGACTTTCTAGTCTAACCTAAACGAAGTTGACTCTAGTATATAATCAAGCGACTTTAGATGAGTTTTGACACACTAAAATATGACAACCAAACTTGACATACCAACGCTTGGTGAGTTCAACCGAGCTATGCTCTAACACTAGGAACAATTCAAATCAAGATGTTTGATGGTGCAGTGAGGACTTTAACTAAGGTTAGGCATGTTTTAGATTTGAGAATAAATTAGATTTCTTTGGATACACTTGATTCAAAGGTTGAAAATACCAAGGTGAAGGTGGAGTTAGTATCTCAAGGGGAAGCCTTACAATCATGAAATGCATAATAGTTAATGGCCTTTATACATTGCAAGGTATTATGGTAACAGGTCATGCAGTTGTATGTTCTTCAAGTTCAAAAGACGATACTACCAATTTGTGGCATACTTAAGCACAAATATGAAGTTCAAGCAATGGAAGACTATGGTTGAGAATCAAATTGGTAGGAAGATCAAGTACATGAGGATGAACAATGGTTTGGAATTTTGTGGGAGTGAGTTCAATGATTTATGCAAGGATAAAGGGATTGTGAGACACTACCACAACAAAATGGTGTTGCAATAAGAATGTACAAAACCATAATGAAGAAGGCGCGGTGTATGCTATCCAATGCTAGGTTACCAAGGGAGTTTTGGGTAGAAGCAGCTAAAACTTCAGCTTATTTAGTGAGCATATCTCCATCATTTGCAATTGAATGCAAGACTCCGAATGAAGTTTGTATGTGTTCACATGATAACTTTGAAGACTTGTATTTTTGAATGTCCATCCTATGCTCATGTTAATGAGGGGAAGCTGGAGACTAGAGAGAAGTTATGCAAGAGCCTGCCCAGGAAGTTGAACACAAGATCATCAGTACAATCTTGTAAGAGACGGAGTGAGGAGGAAAGTCAGACCACCTCAGAGATATTGCCATGCTGATTTGGTTACGTATGCACTTGTAGTGGGTGAGAGCATAAATCTGGAGGAACCAAGTACTTATCAAGAAGCAATCGGCGGAGAAGAATCAGCAGAATGGGGAACTTCTATGATTGAAGAAGTTGAGTCTCTTGATAATAAATAGGACTTGGGAGTTAGTTGCAATACCTAAGGGATGGAAGATTATGGGAGCAAATGGGTCTTAAAGAAGAAAGAAGGTACTTCAGATGGTAAAGAAACAAGGTTCAAGGTAAGGCTTGTGACAAAGTGGTTTACACAAATAGAAGGCATTGACAACAATGAGGTATTTTCTCTTGTTGTTAAACATAGTTTCTATTAAAACATTGTTTGCTATAGTTGCTTTGAATGATCTAAAGTTAGAAAAATTAGATGTTAAGACAGCTTTCCTTTATAGTGATCTGGGAGAGCATATTTATTTATATTATATGAAAAGGTTTGAAGTTCCTAGTAAAGAAGATCATGTATGTTTAATGAGAAAATCTTTTGTATAGATTAAAACAATCTCCAAGGAAGTGGTATAAACGTTTTGGTACGTTTATGTTGGCAAATTGGCTATGATAGGAGTACGTATGGTAGGAGCAAGAATGATAGTTGTGCATATCACAAGAAACTAGCTCCAAGATGGTACATTCGTATATTTGCTCTTGTATGTTGATTACATGTTGATAGCTTGCAAGGACATGTCAGAAATACCGAAGTTAAAAGTACGGTTCAGTAATGACTTTGAGATGAAAGACTTGGGTGCAACAAAAAATATATTGGGCATTGAGATTCATAGAAAAGCGATTTGAAGGGAAGTTGTATTTTTCCCAGAAGGCTTACATCGAGAAGGTGTTGGACATGTTTGGTATGAAGGATGCAAAACCAGTAAGTACTCTTTTGGCATCTCATTTCAGACTCTCTGGAAGACTATCACCTCAAACTGCAGATAAGGCAGAATATATCAACGACAACATTATGCCATATTTTTCGTATTTCGATCCCTACAACCCAATTTTTCAACACTAAATGCATATAACTTACCTTGAAAGCAAAGCATGAAATCAATGAATTTTGAACGGTCGCCTCTGGGGGCTATCCAACTACTTTGTTCTCCATTGTTTGTCTCCAAGTTTACAAAAAAACTATAATGCGCTTACTATGACTAACTCCACCGTTATCATTTATACATCTAAAAACGAGGAATATTGTGCAGCTATCTTCATTGTGCTTGGAAGAGCTGGTGAGGAAAATACTAAGTCGCACATAAAATATTTTTTTGATTCGGTACTGAAAGACCGCCGATTGAGGTCAGGTAACTGAATAGTTTCGGATGATACAGGATTCCATAAAAAACAATCATCCAAGTTTGTAGCGTCAGCCACAGAATACTGATCAGTGTTATCTATAAACTAACCGTGACCAGTTTTATGATAATACTCTGTCCCTTGTATCTCTTTATGATAATACACTCTACCTTGCATCTCTGGTATAAATTTTATGCAATTTCGATAATTAGGTTCACAAGGATTATAAAAGCTCTGAAATTCCTAACTTTTCCATGAGGGAAAACAAGCCAAGGTGCTTCATTTGGAACTGGTGGGCCTTGATGCTAAATACTTGTCCATGGAAAAACTATCTAGCTTTAGCTAGAGAGGGAAAAAGTTTTTAGTTCTCTAAATCTTTACTAATAGTGAGCAAAGCCAATTACTTTATTCGGGTAATTGCTTTATTCGGGTAAAATCCGGTGACAGGGTGTTTTAGAGTTTGGTTAAGGATACTCCCTGGCTAAGCCAATTACTTACTTTACTTAAAATTTCGCCACTTATTCAAATCAAGCCATCGTCGATCATCAATTTGGAAACCCTCGATAATTATGGTGTTATAGAAATTGGACTAATTCGTAGGAATTTTGCAGCCACTTGCAACGGAGATGTTTCGCGAATCCAGAGGAAGCTGAAGCTTGGGGATCTTATGGAGGCATTATTATGGGCTGGAGAAATAGGTGTAATGCGACTACATCTGGAGGGAGATAGTCCATATGTGACCAATGTCATATATGGAAAAGCTGGTATGTTTAAGTGACAACAGGCAACTGAATCAATTACTTTTCAAATGTTTTTGAAATCTTTCGATATGTCCCTAGGGAAAGCAAACAGTATTCTGATGATATTTCTAAATCTGCGAAAAGCTAAATTTAGAAGACGATATAATCATGGCACTCAAAAAGTATATATATCAATTCCTCAACAGATGTATAAATAACACTTCGGCATATGAAATAACAGGAAGCTTAGAAAAGCTCGCCAACCAATTAAAAAGGAGAAAGAGAGGGATATAAAAGTTTTTTCTTTAAGAAAACCAGAAACATTTTGGCTAGTTCTCATAGCAATATAAGCCATCAGCATTAGCCAAACCTCACCCAGTAATGTATATGGCACGATGTGGAAGCTCAAAAGGGGGGACATTGGTGATAAAGGGATTTATCAGACATGCTGACATTCTTATAGGTGCCAGTGGGGGATGCCTGCAATAATTCGATTCACCTGCAGCAGTGCAATGTTTCTAGCATTAGTTTCAACAATTCAACCAAAGCCAAATGGGAGACAAATACTTGAATCTAAAAAAATCTCTGACATCTAAGGTCATCAATTTTGTTCAGGATCTGACTAAGGCAAGAGTGCACATCATAGAGAGTACGAAACAACCTCACAAAATGACCAGCATAGCCCTTTTGGACAAGTTTTTCCTGTTACAGTCCCACTTTCCCCATCAAGACCATTATCTTTATCTGATCCTCCACTGTCAAAAACACAAATCTTTAGACTCCAAGCTGGAAAATAAAAAGTTAAACAACTATCAAATACAGGTTGACGAAAGCTAACGGACATACGTTTAGAATTGTACATACTTCGTTTCAAATCTTCCATTGACACTTGCTAGCAGCTGATACTCTCATCTCCAACAGAAATGTCAGACCAATGAAAATAAGCCCTTCCACCATCTCCACTCTCCCACCACCATCACAACTGACATGTCCCCCAACACTCGAAAGAATGACAACATCATTGAGTGCGAGCGTATGCAAAAACAAGAAAACAATTCCACCAGGACCACCCCCTAGACCTCTTTTGAATAGCTTACATTCCCATAATCTTGGTTTATGTTATTCTTGCAAGAACTTTCTCCATCTGATCTAAGCGTGCAATAAACAGACAAACATACATTCTTGTTAATGTTTTAACTACAACTTAAATATGTACTCACAGAAGAAGTGTTTACATAAAGTTGAAGCACATTAAAGAATGAAAATTGCGTATATGGCAACGGAGGCATGGTCCCAGAAGTTATTGTTCATGGTAATAGACATGAAAGCAGATTAACATACCCATTCCAGATGCACTAATTTCTCCGAAAGGTTGGACAACTACAGCTCTCACCCAGTGAACATGATTAGCACTTCCTTTTATGAGGCCTTCGACAAACAGGTGTTCAACGCGGCAGATCTGTAGAAGAAAGCAAGCAAACGAAAGCAATATTAGAAGAAATCATTTGAAGAAGGATAGGGAACAATAGTTGGACATCTCAATCTTTTCATACAGGCTAAACAAAAGCAAAACTTTTCACAGACTGCAGCTTTGCAAAATAATCACCTGAAGAGTGAATGGCAATGAAGAGTTCACATTGCAGTCTTCGGGGGCGGGGGGGGGGGGAATGAAGTAATTCTACTGGACTATCTTGGTTTCCACAATAGAGTCTTGGTGTGCTAAAAAGTACAAGAAACATGAGATGCCCAGGTAACCACCAACAATCAACATGAGATCAACAGGTTAAAAAATAGAAAGGCAAACATGTTTTAGCTTCAATTGAGAGGTAAATGTAGATTGTAAAAGATCTTACATGTCATTAGCAGTTGCATTCTCTAAAGGCCCTGTAAAACAGATCCCGCCCTAAGCTTTATGTCACGCATAGAAGAGAAAGGAATTTTTTAGTTAAACAAAAACTTGAGAACATGGTAGATCAGAATATCGGCAAGAGAGATAACTTACATTAATTCTATAAAGCAGAGAGATAATAAGACGCTATGCTTCACAATGAGATTACAGTTCCTTTTGCAAGATTTGCCCATATCCTATTATAGGCACCCAAATGAAAAGGTGCTCATAACAATAAAGTAAAGATATAAACTCCATCATCAGGACATAACATCTTTCTAGTATTCCGATCTGATTAACACATTAAAACTCTCTCTCTCTCTCGAAACCCCCAATTCGATTTCCCTCTAAATCGTCTTCTCTTGCTACCCCCAATTCGATTTTCCCCAATCATCTTCTCTTGCTCATTCAATACCCTAAAACCCTAATTTCATATACCATATCTTTGTCAAGAACACCATTAAAATTGCAGTAATTAAGAAATCAAAAAAACCTAAAAATCTCATAAAATCTCCCCCCCTTAAATGAGAGCAAGCCTTCCCCGAAAACACTAACCATGTTTTGGTGTACCGCCATACTTTTCGTGTACCGCCGTATCTTTCGTACACCAAACATACTTTTCATTTGATCTGTTGTTTAAGTATTCTCCGTTGATTGTGTTCATCTCGAACTATAGCCGTCCGATACGATGTATTAAGAATATAAAACATAGTTTTGGCTAACTTAGCCTATGTAAGTGGCGGCCCAGATATGTCCTCCAAAAGATAAATCTAGGGTTGTGCTTTCTTTTCATTTCCATTCAATTTCTCATTCACTCCCTAATGAAACAAAATGCCAAAATTAGCAAATTACTTCGGCCTTTCCAAATTTTGTAAAGTTCATTCATCTTGCTTCCAAACCCTAACATTGAGTTTACAAGTTTCGGCCAGTTTGGGAGATTAAACAAAATTAAATATTGGAATCACTAAGAATAACCATATTTCTCTTGATGTAATTAGGGCTTTCGTGCTTAAAAAAATAATTAGGGGTTTACAACTTTTGGCCAGTTTGGGAGATTAAACAAAATTAAATATTGGAATCACTAAGAATAACCATATTTCTCTTCATTTAATTAGGGCTTTCGTGCTTAAAAAAATAATTAGGGCTTGACTAGATTTTTATTTAGCTAATCTGAAGATTGAATTGTTGTGATCTGTAAGAGATTTCTAGGGTCCTTCGTAAGTGAGTATTCAAAAACTCCTGCTTTGCTTTCCATATTTTTGTGAATTGGGTTTTGATCTTTCCAGTCGGAGATTTGAATTCGATCTGAATAAAGATTGCTTTCGACTGAAAGTAATGTTTTCTTTTTCCATTTTTGGTTATTTTTAACAGGAATTGGCAGATATTTGGCTTCAGGTCCAAAGTTCATTCCTTTGAGGATGTTTCGAAGCACATTAAAGATTGTTGGCTTATGATTTGAGGAAAGGTGCCTTTTCTTCCCAATTTCAATGATTAACCTCATTTGTAACATTAATCTGTCTGAATATTATACCATACTCCAACAATTTTACGGGGCTTTGTTGAAAAATTATTGATCTTTGTTGGATGGTTAAACTTGAACTTATGTTCATTTGATATGTTCATTTGTTTGTATGTTCATTAGTATATTATTTTGTTGCATTTCTGAAATTCAGTTTGTTTAGTGGTGAAACAAGTAAAGACTTTGAACAAATTAGGAGGGCCGAATAGGTAATCTTATTCGGGTAAACCAGTATATCGTCTATAAGACTGTCGTATGGGAAATAAACAACAATATAAGGTAATTTTAGGTAAGCTTATGAGGGCGGATTCGGGTCATACACAAAGTACTGTTTTTACTACCGCAAGAGGGTGGAGAGATTTTTGGGCAACAAAAAGTGAGTCTTATGGTTTCAGATTCATAAAGGAGAAACATAAAGCTAATAGTGAACCATTAGTGATGAAGTTCTTCAAGAACTTGTGATAAGCTAATTCAGATTCTATACAGTACACAAAAACCATTTTTTTGACATATACAACTTCTTAATGATACCTACTATCGATGTTCACTGATATCGTTATCTGAAATTGACATTTTATATGTATAATTAGTGTAGCATGGGATGTTGTAGAAATGTCTGTGGGTATACATGACATGAAATTTATTAGACCGATCCTTTGACTCTTCAAAACAAAGACTAATACAGGGGTTGAGGTTTAAATTGCGATAAATTTATATGTGAAATTAGTTTAGGTTTGATGTAGAAATATTTCATTTTATTAACTTTAAGCAGAATCCAAGGAAGAATACAAAAGAAAACTTTGTTAGCTTAGGTGCAAGAATGGTAAAAGCTACAAGAAGCACTACCCAAATAGGTCATTGCGGATATATTGTTGGGTGAAAATCCATTTTATGGTAACTACAATTGTATTACATTGAACAGGTGGAACCTTTGAATGTCTGTCTTAGAACCTATGCATCAAGAAACTTAAGGTGAAAAATAAGCCTAAAGTGTGAGCATGAATGCAGATAGGTGGTAACAACCACAAGAGGAAATGCTTTACATTTGCAGGCAATAAATTTTGATGCGACTTCAATTCGTATTAACTTATGAGATATGCTTTGTGTAAGCATATCTCATAATTCCATTTTTTTAATGAATTGTAAGAAGCTCCTATCCGATGCCTTTTTTTTTTGTATTGAAGATGTTTTTAACTGACGATATGGATTTAAGAATTTTAATGCATTGGACTGTGTACTTGGAAATTTGATTTATGTATTTTGTCGGCAATGGGAGAAGTACCCCAACTGAGAAGGTATGAATGCAGATAGATGGTAACAACCAAAATAGGAAATGCTTTACGTATGCAGGCAACAAATTTTGATGCGACTTCAATTCGTTTAACTTATGAGATATGCTTTGCGTAGGCATATCTCATAATTCCAATTTTTTTATGAAATCGTAAGAAGCTCCTGTCCTATGTCTTTTCTTTTTGTTTTTGTATTGAAGATGTTTTTAATTGATGATATGGATTTAAGAATTTTAATGCATTGGAATGTGTACTTGGGAATTTTATTTTGTTGGTAATGGCAGAAGTAACCCAACTGCCAGTTTGGGCGAGAAGGTTTCATCAAATTCAAATCTCTCGACACCTTAATGTGAAGGTGAAACACCAAACTCCAACAAATAAATGTTGCACCGAGGTATGTTTACCTGGCAGTGTCTGGGAGAATGTGGTTTTAGTTCAGTGTTTATGGAGTGGCGGATCAAATTTCCTTGGAGCTTTATCGCGGAATACAAGCAAAATTGTTACTACAATGTTTTAAGGCCTTTACATTATTTGTCGTACCAATCTCTTGAGTATTCTCTTGGACCCCTCCGTTCAAATTTTGATTTAAGTTCTAACTTCGTGACTTCAGAGTTTAACTTTGAGTTTTCTCTACTGAGTTTCACAAGGATGTATGTATGTAAAGATAAATAGTTTGAATGTCATATTGTTGGTTCTAAGAGAATTATAAAATTATACTCAGCCATGTATTGAGGAAAATATTGAGTCAATTATATACGAACTTACGACAAATGATTCGAGAGTGACCACTATCCATCAATAAATTATATATATGAGCTCATGACTGATGTCACATGTTATGCTTCTGAAACCCTATTATATATATTTTACACGCATTGCATTTGAATTAATCTTTTTAAATTTTCAAAAGTTTGTGATCATATAAGGTAAACGCTAAACAATGAACAGAGTAATGCCAAAGAAAACAAATAGGATGATTATTTGAAATATGCAGTTCAATGAAATGTATACCTCTGTAAAACTACAATGACAATTGGAGTGGATTTGCGTTATATTTCTAAATTCTATGACTTCATACGAATACCAACCACGAACCAAACAATCACACCCAATACATGCCCGTGCCGTTACGGCACGGGTTAAGCCCTAGTTAGATTACAAAGTACCTCTTTCACATAAACATTAAACAGAAACAATTCGTTTCTTTTCTTTCTCTTCTTTTTTTTCCTCCTCGATCTTCTCTGACTTATCTCTCTTCTCCGACAGTATTCAGTGATTAATTCCTTTGATTTCATTTTCTCTCCCAAACTTATTCTAGGGAAGCACCAAATTAATTGATTGATTTTCATATCCACCCAAATCCAGTTTCAATATCACTTCGCTAATTCGTCACATTATCATCAGGTTAGTGTTCGATATTAAACTGCTTCATTTTTTTAATAAATTATAACTGGACATCCATGATTTATTGATAGCGCAGTTTAATAAAACAAGAGATTCTGTTAATTATGTAATGTTGTAAAGATATTTTGACTTAGGCAATCTGAAATTCTAGGGGTTTTGTAAGTTTTAGGGGTTTTATTTGATTTGGGTTTGTATGGGAAACATAATATCTGTTTATTTTTCATTTTATTAATTTCAAGTGATTTATGAAGAATTTTATTGGTTCAGTTCTGTGAAAATTTGAGATAATTTGGCTCCAGGGTGTTTTGGAATTTTAGGGTTTATGAATTGTTATATTTTGGGTCTCTTTGACTCAATTCAATTGAGCAGGAACATTCCATCTAAGTGACTCAATTATTAATAAATTTAGGGGATTAATTTTAAACAGATCCAGACTCCAAACTGCAAAGATATGTGAGTAGGGTTTATACAAGCTGAACCTTAACACAGTTTAGATTCCACTGAGTCAAGTGGTCTCAATTGAATTTGAAATGTCGTCAAACCAATTTCGCTCCGACTGTTAATTTCTTTTAGTGATTTCAGTTTTCTGTGGATGGCTATAGAGTTAATTTGGTTGAATTTAAATGGATCTCTGCATTTTGCAGCTCACTGTGTTGTTGATTGTAGGTTAGCTTGACTGTTTATCTGAATTTTGTTAGCCGACCTTCCCGAGTTCTAAGTCTAGGAAGTGTCAGCTTTATGGGGTTTTGGTTGCAAAACGTTGGTGATATTTATAATATGTATGGCATTGTGTTCGAATGTACATGATGTTGGAGTAATGTGGTTCAGTTGAAAGTTTTAGTTATTGAGCAGTTGACCTTCTTATAACCCGTCCTTTCACCGTACAAGTTGGTGCGTCAATATTACACTGAGGTCGTGCATCAGATGTTAACCACCACCTTTGGTTACACTGATTCTGATTGTGTTTGGTGAAATTTTCCTTGGAATTTTTGTAAATTTTATATTTTCAGTTCTTGATTCCTGTAAATTAGATCATAATAACTTCGTTCTTGATTGAATTTGTTGCGCGAAAGTTGGTGTTGTGTTCTCAGATTTGGCTCACATCACATTGCAATATCAATGCTTAGGTTCTGTTGGTGTTCTTCCAATATTTTTCATCCTATCTTCGCCTCATTATCATTTGACCAGAAAATAGTATTTCCGGTTTACAAAACCCTCTAGGAAGTCATCTGCCATGTTCTAGCAAATAGAATTTGTACATCGGTACTTACAACTGCTTGCTTGCTGGGCGACATTTTTGTATCAACAGTCCACAATATTCTTAATTAGTTGCTTAGTTTATGATATTCTTATTAGGAAGTGGTTCAGCTGGCCGAAATTACACTTTGTTAAGCATCGACGGCCATAGTAGCAAGTCGGTCAGTTCCCAGTTCCTTTGTACAGCGAAACATAGGAACCTAAAACATCTCTATTTGTTATTGCAAAAGACAAATAGAGCTTTCATTGACCAAATCCTTGCATTTGGTCATTGCAGCAGTTTCTCTTCAAGCTTCTCCTTTGAATAAGCTATCAAATTTCATGTTTTTGCAATACAATGTGGAACTGATACTTTCAACAAACTATACAGGTGAGCTGCAGCAAGCCTTAAGTGTAGTTTCACCGACGTGCAACGCACGTGCACCCTACTTGTCTTGATAAAAGAAATATGGCGAATGATGGTTCGACTTCTTCACAATTCACGTATTCAAATGGTTCATATTTCCCTCTTCCTTTTCATCTTCAACAGCAGCAACAACAACAACCTGATCCAATGGCTGCCTATCAATACCCTAATTCACATATCCCTCCAACACCTACTTATCAAATCCCTGCTCCCGCACCATCTAAAATTCTAATGCCTCCACCTATGCATCCTTCTGTTTATGCTACTCCTGCCCCAGCAACCACTGGTTATACTTTGCCACAATATCAACAGGCTAGTGAAACGTTCAATTTTTATGTTCCTTGCTGTATCTTCTGTTGTTTCAGGGTTTTCTTTATTTGATGGATGGATGGAAGTATAATGCTAATTCAATCTGTATTTTTCGGTGAATTCACAGGCTCAACAATTGTTCCAGAGAGATGCACTGTCAATTACACCAGAAGCACTAGAAAGTGTAAAAGCTGCATTAGCAAGCAGTGAAATTGAACACAAAGCAGAGACGAAAAAGAGAGCAATTCCTCGTAAAGCTGCTGGACAGACTTGGGAGGATCCAACACTTGCTGAGTGGCCAGAAAGTATGATCTCTACCTTTTCCATTTCACTTTTATTAGCTCATAGAGATGGTAATGAAATTAATTATTAGTGTTCTTTGCGTGTAGAAATAATGGGTTGATGACACATGAATGGATGACTAAATAATCTGACTTTATGTATTTTGGAAAGGATACCCACTTTTGATGCCAAATAAATTGTCTTTTACTGATCAAATATTGTCATCCGTGTATCTACTCATGAATGGATAGATAACCTAATGTTATGTCTTTTAGATAGAATCAAGGCACACTTCATTTTTGATGTAAAACTATATTCTGGTTGGTCATATTATGTCTATGTTTAACTGGTTGAAAGTGATTTGCAGATGATTATCGCTTATTTTGTGGGGATCTCGGGAATGAAGTGAATGATGAGGTGCTTTCGAAAGCCTTTACAAGATTTCCTACCTTTAACATGGCAAGAGTAAGTTTCAAAACTATGTTCTTGACTCTCACATTCTGTTGTTTTTCGTTTCTTTCTTGACTGCGCAGTTTTTTCAGTTGTGTGGTTAAGGCTCATCAACTCTTATATTAGTTGGATTTAGAGAAGGCTCTCTGCACTAAGCCACCCAAATTATATACTCTAGCTGTCCATGAAACATAAAAGGTGTTGGATATTTGAGGGAGCTGTTATGTTGTTGTTTGATCTTGTTTTGTGTTTTTCTGAACTTAAACTCTCACTTAAAATACTCTCTTCTGATTTTTATTATTTTCATACTCGTCACAAACATATTACAAGCATTAGCTATTTATAGCCTCAGTAGCCGACCATCTAGGTTCTTCTAAAGATAAAACTTTGACCAACTTTACTAGTTCACACCACAGACTTCTCTAGACTTAGATTACACTAGCATTCTCTAGACTTTTCTTACTTTTCTTGACTTACTAATCTAACCGACTGTCCATACAACTCTAGAGACTTCATACAACCTATGACTACTAGTTTTTACATTTTTGGTTAACAGTAAACTCTAGAAAATCCATTAGGTCCAACAAAAGGTGTATGTAGGACAAAATGAGAAATCTAACAATAAGTAATTTATTGGTTGATTTTGCAGAGTATTATCATATGGGATGTGCTCTTACATACAAAATAAAGAATTTAGGCAAGTAACATGAGATAGATTTTGAACAATTGGGTTTTGTTTTCCTTAGCTGGTGAAATTTATTCGGTGATTTTCACCAATATGTTTTGTCTCCTAAATGTCACAAACATCTGTACAGATGAACTTTTTATCTTCACACCATTGTTCGCGTAATTTTCCCATGGTTATGTCTATCACTTTTACGTTGAACTTTTCAAGGTTAATGACTCGCAACATCATTTCTGATGTCCTTTGTCTAAAAGCAGTCTTGTTAGAGGGATTAATCTATATTCTCTTTCTCTGCCCGTCCACTTGTGTAGTCTCCACCAGCCACACTTAACTTTTATATTTTACTTCTTGTTCATTTTCAAGTTTGGCATTAATTTGCAATTTGTCTTCTGTACTTCTTCTTCTAGTCAATTATTACTTGATGGCTTACCAATACTGGTTAACAATGTTCCAGGTTGTCAGAGATAAGAGGACCGGAAAGACTCGAGGTTTTGGATTTGTTAGTTTTGGAAATCCTTTAGACCTTGCCGCTGCCTTGAAAGAAATGAATGGTAAGTAAACACATGCTGGCTTTTTTATTTAATTTTTAGGTTTTGATTTGTCGTGATTATCTTTTGGAATAAGGTTTTAGTTTTTTTCTTCCTGTTGTCTCTGAATTGAAGTATTTGACTCAGGGTGTCGTCAATCATGAACTATCCGTTGTGTATGTAATTAGGAAACAGTTATCTGATGGTTAGTATTTGACTCAGGATGTCATCAGTTAGGAAATACCTTTTTAGTTGTAATTAGTATTTGACTCAGGATGTCATCAGTTACTAATTATTTCAGACTAAGATTTTATGCAACCGTGGGTCTATTGCACCACAATTCTCTTGTTAATAACCCATCTTTGGTATGGATTGAAACATAAACACTGTCATGCTAATAAAATGACAGTAGAACAAAATCTCGTTATTAAGTTAAGACTTATTGTTCACCCAGCTTTTATCCTTGAATCTGACACAATTTTGCAGGCAAGTATGTCGGAAATCGTCCTATAAAATTGCGGAAGAGCAGCTGGAAGGAGAGGACAGATATGGAGGCCTTGGAAAAACAGAAGGTAATACAGTTTCAACTCTAAAGGATTTTCTTTTCATTTTATTTATTACAGTATAATCTTTAGCGTACTCACATTATAGATTCTATTTAATTTTATTTATTCCATTGCAGCAACAATCTTATAAGAAGCAAAAGCAATCAAAGAAGAGTGTCCTACACAAGTGAATCTGCAACAAGTAGACCACTGTTTCAAACTTCCTCTTCAATTTTCTTGCAGCTCTTTTGTTCCTATTGCATTATGTATCCCGTTTTGAAAATTAATCCCACATGGGACTGACATGATTAATGTGTATATTGTAAGGTTTACAGCAACTCGAGTTTACTTCTACTGGTACTCTGATAGGTGGGGCATTTTCTACACGTAAGAAGAACAATAGTTATTTGACATTTTTCTTGTATTCCTAGTATGGGACCATGTTTGTTTCATTATGATTGTTGGGCATGCACGATGTGGGCGCTAACATCGTCGCCTGACCTGTGAGCCTGCTAAAATTGCAGGCCATTGTTGCATAAAACTGAAAATCTGATGTTGTGAATAGATTAAGAAACACAATGTAGATGAGAAGAAGGAGAGATTTTTAAGAAGGAGAGATTTTTATTCATGTATATGTATTTACAAAGGTTTGGGACTCTATTTATAGAGTTTATATACTTGGTGCCCAAGTAATGAGGTCCCACTAAAGTGGGGCATCTACCTAATAAACTTCCGTTTATGACACTCCCCTAGATGACCACTGTATCTAAGCAATTGCCTCATTAAAACCTTGTCAGGAAAATCCAAAGAGATAAAACCTGATTGAAGGGAAAAAAGTACAATTATGAGAAAACTTAGAACAAAGTTGGACATGCATATGTTGCCTCATTAAAACTTTGACAAAGGAAACCCAGTGGGACAAAACCTTGACGAAGGAAAAAGAGTATAATGTGGTAGTCCAGTAAAATACCTTTTACTATGATGCTCCCCCTGATAACTACTTCAGTTGAATCTTGGCTTGCAAATCTTCGAGTCGACACTTCCCAATTTCGATAAACGAATTTCTTGAATGCTGGAGATAGCAATGCTTTCGTGAGAAATATGCCAGTGATGAAGTCCTCTAATAGTAGTGTTCTCGAGTCTTCATGTTTTTTTTCAATACGTTAAGTACTTGTGTCTTGGATTGCTAATTTCTTGGAGATGATTTGCAGAAATAGTTGATGTAGTTTCTTCAAAAAAGTGTCAAGATATGAATACCTTATCATGCGTGAACAAAAATCGTATTTTGAGAAGGAAATCCAAATTCTTAGGAGATGACTAAGTTGATTTGGTTTAATCAAATGGGGGCAACCACTAAACGACCAAAATTGATACAACTCCCCCTTGGATCATGTTGAATTAAATTGCCTCACTAAAACCTTGCCAACAAAACCCAATGGAAAAAAAAAATGGACGAAGGAAAAAGAGCACAAATATCAAAATTTTGAAACAAAAATTAAACGTCAACAACATATTGCCTCGTTAAAACCTTGTCAGGAAAACCACATGGGACAAAACCTAAAACGAAGGAAAAAGAATACAACTTTTGACGATTCATGGATGCTAACTCAATAATATGAGTATCATAGAAAACAAGCACCAAAATCATAAATATAGTCTACATTGTAGAGAAGTTTTAAGCAAGCATAATATTTAAACTGCAGATTTAAGAAATAAAAGAAAAATAGAACCTATGCTGCTAAAGCGTGGATTTTTGTGTTTTTAAGGACTCCTCAAGAGACCTATAAAGTTGATATCATCAACTAATTTATCCGAATTTTTGGTTTCATACCAAATTTCTAAAAAACACAAAATGGATTGTTGATCCTGACATAATCAAGTCAGGTGGCTGTCTGAATATGATTTGAATCCTAAAAAGAATTAAAAATTTGAATATGTTCCCAACCACATACGAGTCCTTCAAGGACTACCACGCCAAAGGCATCATATAAAGAGAACAATTATTGAACCAATCCTAGGATTTGAGCAAAAATAAAACACTCAAATCGTTTTTTACAACGAAAATATTTCTCTTATAACGTATTTATGACTACACCAACCTATAATTAATAGTCTTGGCAATTTAAGGTGTTAAGTCTTGGATCCAAAATAGCGTTAATCGAGAAATTAATCCAATCTAATTTGGAATGTATGCCAACCAATCACATTGTAGATATTCCTCTGCAGAGGGGTTAACAACCACCATCTTTATTATTTTAGTAGATACTGTAATATTCGACAACAAAATTAGCTTACCACGATCCCACATAATTCTCAGGTGTATGCATATCATGAAGAATTCACAAAATTACTGGTACCAGCGCCCTCAGGCATTATAATCACCCCATCTTCCAGTGAGGAGATATGAACTATGAGAATGTGGATCTTGTCTTGATAGACTCTATTGAAGTACTATTGCTACTTTTTGCTATATGCGATTGGGTTTGCCTATCAAGGGGCAAAAGATTATATAAAAGCAAAATGAGACATTTCACACCTATTGATAGTGACAGCCTTTTTCGATTTGATCATGTTGGGAGAGAAATGGATATAACTTTTAAGTTAATTAAACACAAGCTTATGATAGTGTATGCCCTCCCCCTGATCATGGTGGAAATTTTATTTTTATCTCACATACGAAAACTTCAAGTTTCGTAAAGTATTATCCGATTAATTCGAGACATATACTCATTACGAAATATGTCTTCGACATAAAAAAAAAAAAAGTAGTCTTAATAGACATACATATTTACCATCAACCATGGATTACTTTTGGAACACAAACAAAAATAGAATAAAATGAAATGTTAAAACCAAAAGCATTAAAAAATATGCAAACAAATCTCCAGTAATTTCGTAACTTCAAAGGCCACAAGATATTAATTTGGAACAAAATTATGGACACTTTCCTTATGAAAAGAAATAAAATTAAGATCAAAATAGTCACTACAAGGACTAATAATATTGGCTAGCAAACCGGGTGCGCACCCATTGATCTTTTATGTCCTACTGTATTCCAACATAAAGTTGAACGGTCTCAGTTTTGGAGATTAGCACAAGGAAGAAAAAAAAATACTAATAACAAAAAAATTGCTCAATATCCCTCAGGAATGCAGCAATTGGTGTTTGCATTGTGAATACCGTAATAGACAATCTCATCCTTTTAGGATCCAGAGAGAAATTTAATTCCAATTGGTTTAAATGATTCTTTTGAGAAAAATAAAGAAATCATTATTGTATTCTTTGTAGAGAAAAATCTACCTTTTAGTTGATAAAGATTTCTTTGAAGGAATAGAAATCAGTAATCAAAATTGGCTAAGAGTTCTTGCCAATTTTTTACATCTCGTTGTAGAGAATTGATGAGAAAAACCAATATCAATTGGTTTGTACAATTAACAAAATTATATCGACAAATAAAGGATATTATCGTTTTCATCACCGCATATGGAAAATCCATCTTATGTCTGATGGATGGTTTATTGTAAATAAATGGAAACCAAAAATAAAAATCGCATGATCTAAATCCAACGGATAAAGATACCAAATTTAATTGGCCGTAGGTTTTTAAACCATGCATGTGATTCATTACTGTAAAGGTAGTCAAATTACGACAACACCAACGTTTGGTGATTACAGTTTCATTAGGGTAATAGAAACCGTAAACCATCTTTTGATGGATTTTATTTTTCTTTTTCTATTAAAAAAATAGTGAAGAAAGGAAAATCAAACTTATTCGTTTAATTAAGTTGATCACCACTGCATATAATTAACAAAATAATAATAAAAATAATCAATTGAATAACATAAAGAAGATGAAACCTTTAAAAGTTTACTGTACAAGAAGTTATGCATGTACAGTTTATCGCTGACTGTATATATAGTGGATATGTTGAGGTTAATCAACAAATCAACAGATCATACCCTTACCAGAAAACAGATTAAAACTTATAGTTAAAAACTTAAAACTTCGAAGTCTAAGTTGTATACACATATTAACGTAGACAATAAAATATGTATATATGAAGACAATGCATATAATATAGATACCGTGGAAAGAAACTTCCTTGTACGTCTGCTTTATGATGAGGGTTTGGTGTACTCAACGATGATGTTTAAGGTTTCTATCTCTTGGAAGTCGATTATAACTAGTAGCTTCGTATCCGAACAAGACATACCGATTTGATATATAACTTAGTGGTTAGAACTACGTGCTGATGACGTGTTGTGAATAGAGAAAGAGACACAAAGTAGATGGGAAGAAATACAGAGATTTTTATTCATGTATATGTGTTTACAAAGGTTTGGGACTCTATTTATAGAGTTTACATACTTGGTGCCCAAGTAATGGGGTCCCAGTAAAGTGGGCATCTACCTAATAAACTTCCGTTTATAACAAAATTTAGAATTTTAAAGTAATGTCCGATTCTATAATAATTACATAATATTAGGAAAAATTACAAATAGATGGACGTTACATGTCAAATACATCAACCTTATAAGGAATATAATTGCTTATGCATGGTAGACGTTAACACTTTAACAGTTAAAATCTGTTGAAGCAATATATGCACTCTTCTCCAAATTTAAATTATGTTCTAAGGAGGTTTGGGATAATACTCTTCAAGAGTAAACAAACAAGCTTGGATCTGCAGAGCAAGTTTAAGGCTCAACTCAAGCTTGAATAACAACACCAGAGCCATCCGGCTCTTTCCCCATTGATCCATCAGAGTTAATCATCACATCCCAAGAACAAGAAACAATCTACTTTTCTCATCCACATAGTTAATATTCCACCTCTTACTAAAATTTCTAAAACTACTATTATCACCAATAGAGAAACTACTGTTATGCCTCTGAGAATTTAGTTTGAGACAAATTTGTTGAACAATAGAGAAACTGATTAGCTCCATAGAGTAGGACTTTTAAGAAAACATCATACAATTCATTTCTCTCCATATAGAATATTTAAAACTGTTGAAACACCATTTTCTTAATCAAGCTAATCAGGTTATTAGCCCTGAAATTCTCAAAATACTAATCGACCTCAGCATTCCAAGAGCTACTAGCCACTCTGTCAGTAAACCGCTCCAGATTTGAGTAGAAAAAATACAATCATGAAAAATGTATTCTTCATTTTTAACCATATTATACAGAAGACACAAGAGGCACTAGGAAGAATACCCAATTTAACAATCTTATCTCTAGTCTTCAATCTTCCTTGCAAGGCTAACCAGGTGATAAAAGAATGCTTATGAATATGGAATTTAAAGTTTTAAACTACACTAAAGACCACCAACGTAGGGATGTTCTATGAACAACAAGTATTATAAACACCCTTCAAATTGAACTCCCCAATAGATCTGGTGGACCACACTATCTTGTCAAAATCACTAATGCTAAAGTCAACTAAAGCAATTAGGCTAAAACATTAAGAACCTTAATGTTTTCGCTCACTGGAAGATTCCACTCTCTCCATCAATGAAATATACCACAACACAATTCTCATCAAGGAAATAATCTTGAATAATAAAAGGGTTTTACCCAGTACACAACCTGCCCTTAGCATGCCAAGAATCAGTCAAAAACTTTGTATTTGTGCCATCAGCCAAAATACAAGAAATGAGATGTTTAGCCGCATCCTTATGTTCATGGATTCTTCTCAAACACCAAGAAGCATCCCTAGGTATAGGAACATCCCAGGAATACTTGTTGTTCAACAAATTACAATGAACCCGCTCTGTCCAAATAGAATATTTATCAGAAACAAAATCCCAAACATGACGTAAATCGGCAGACGTATTTGATACAATACTGTCTTTAATCTCCAAACATCTTCCTTGAGAGAATAACATAATTGAACCATATGATAGGGAATGCTTTTTCCCTGTGTCACTACCATCCCAAAGGAATTTCTTAAAAATGCAAGTAATATCTTTGATAGATCTTTTAGACAATAGAAAACAAGAAAACCAGTAATGCACCATTCCAGAAAGGACATTGTTAGAGCATTGCTCGGTCGAACTCACAAGTGTTGCTATCTCAAGCTTGTTGTCAAATTTAGTTGATCAAAACTATATCTTTATTTCTAGTCTACATTTGGTCAAGTCTCATATTAGGATAAAAGTGTGTAGTTAAGTACCTGACATCACTGCGTTCTACCGTTTGAAGGCGAAGATCAATCGAAGCTTTTGGAGAACTTAATCAACAAAAGGTAACTGAAAACTGAACCACCTATTACTCAAGTTTTCACCTTTCTATCTATGAGACTATGTCGCATGATTAAAGTAGATTTTACACGCACAACAAAAATTTCGAGTCAAGTTTATCTTGATTAATTATTCTCGAAATATGTTGACTAAGCTTAAGAACATTTGTTCATACATAATGAATTTGATTAAGAATAATTTATTGTTTATGACCTAAATTATGATTCAAGATTATCATTTGAAAATAGCCTGGAACATTGATATTTTTCATTGATGTTATTCAGGAATGTTTCAAATCGATTAGTAGAGAGATATAAAACTACAGTAAATCTGGATACAGGTAAGTACGCATACCAGCTTACATACTGGAGAAACTGTTATCGGTCCAGAGCCGCAGTAGATGTACCCAGTACATGTACCGGCGTAACTATAGTTCGACAACGATTTTTGGTACACATACCAAGTATTCAAACCCAAAAAGTTCTGTTGCTCGTGAACTCAGGTTGGTACGCATACCCATTATGAAAACCGGAGAAAGTATGTTGACTCCTGAACTCGTTTTGTTTTAAGGGTAAACAAACTTGGTGCACGTACCATGACAAAATAACTTACGAACTGGAAGTAAGTACACATACCCAGTACACATACTTACCCTGTCGAATGCTTTCAAATGCATAAGAATTATTTCTATGAGATAATCGGCATTTAAACAACTCTTTAAAAACACATCTAAGACATATTTGATCACATTATAACCTATGGTTGTGACTCAAGATTAAAGTCTTAAGTGTTTATGAAAATTATTAAGCTTATAATTCGTCTGGCTCGTTTCGGCTAACCTTTCATGACTAGCAGTCAAGGGTTTACAATCAGAGTAAGAGAGTCTATAAGAAAAAAAAAAGGTAGACCGATGTACCTCACAGGTAAGCAATCTTTCTTATAAGCAAGACTACCAAAATATTCTTCAGAGTCGCCTTAACCATAGGCGCAGAGAATAAATAGGTCTTCTGCTTATTCATTTCCAATCAAGTACACTTACTAATCTCAGCAATACCTTTCAAAGTATTGACAGCAGCAACAGAGCTCTTAAAGAACACCAGAACATCATCTGGAAAGCGGAGATCGGTCATCCAGGTTAGTTTACATCTGAAAAGGAGAGGGTACCAAGTACACCACCAACATTTTCCTTTGTCAACCTGTATGGAAAAAACCTAATACAATTGCAAGTAGACCAACTTAATGATCCTTGATGATATGTATATAGAGTTTATATCATTATCTCTTCACATTAGACAAAAGATTCCGAGAACCTGATTGTTTAGAAGAGTACTTGGACGATCTCAAAAAACAATATACAAGATCATTCTAGTCGTATCCAAATAATTGAAGCCGAATTCTTCCAAATATGAAACTTTTTGTCTATCTTTCAAGATACGAATTCTACAAGAACGAGTCTAGAAATCAATCACAATTAATATCAACTTATCTACTAGAATTGATTACGTACAACTTGTGTTATTCCTGTTATAAGATAAAACAATATAATGTGAAAAATGACAACATACAAGACACAAAAGTTTTGTTAACGAGAAAAATTTCATCTGCAGAAAAACCCCGGGACCTCGTCCAGATTTGAATACTGAGCTGCATTAGGATGCTACATACACTAGCCTGCTATCAGACTTCGGACTAGAATGTAGTTGAGACCGAATTCACCCTCCAAGCAATTCAGCCACAGTCGTGCTCCTTACGCCTCTTGAACCTCGCACAACTATATGCAATTGACCCCCTTAGATGTCGTCATTTACATCCTAAGAGTCGGTTCAGCCTAAGTGAAGATGTGTGATACCAATATGCCTCTAGTATATAAGCCTATTTGATTTCCCTTCAGATTGAATAGAAGGCTTGGAAATCTGTTTGAAATTGACGAAGCGAGCAAACCTCACAAATCCGGAACACTTACACTCAGTTAGCTGAGAAGCCTGAATTATTAAACACCTCCCAAGAACAACCTTACAACTAATCACTTAAGAAAAAAAATTCACGATATCTGTCTTGCGGAATCATAAATTCTGAGACGAAGAGAACTTTGCGATTTCTATCTATCTCGTTCTTGGGAGAGATTACTAAAACCATGATAAAAGAATGAACAAGATCAGGGTACACGAAATATCAAGATAAAGATAGTCGGACCTGGATTCATGAATCCATAAGTGAAGATCACGATGAATTGTACACCACCATGTCTATGATCATGCAGCATGTTAGAGATATCCTCAAGAAACTAAGAGAAATGCGATATGGAAAACAGCTCTATAAATCCAACCTTTAAGACGGATCTTCTCCATAAAATGAATATTCTCTTCAGTGCTTTAAATATCGTGGCCTTGGACATATGCAAAAGGAATGCCCAAGTATGGAATACTATCAAGGAAATAATGCTCTCATAGTTTCTCTTGATAATATGCTGAATAAGCATTTTTTGAAGATTATACAGAAAATTCAGCTCTTTTAGCAGAAATATCTGTAGATCCTAACTCTGATTCAAATGACGAGTCAGATAAGGAGATTCTTGAATTCTTGAGTAAAAGTGAAGAAATTCATCATGAAAACTTTCGACTAAAGAAAAACTTGGAAAAGTCTGAAACATCTCTTCGTGTGAAAAATGTAGAGTTGGATAAATGAGAATTTCACAAAAATATTATCTTTAAAATAAAAATAGATTGATACCCTTAATTGTGATTTACAAAGGCTCTCTAGAAATTCTGATAAGATCCCAACTATGTTGTTATATCAAAAGTCCTTTGGTAACACTAGTGGTATATGGTTTAAGAGTAGTACCCGTTTCACCAAAAATAATACCTTCATTTTTGCAGATTCTAATAAGGATGATATGAAAAATTATGGTGAAACCAAACGAGTCGAACCTCAAGGAGACATTCTCTCTAGAGATTTGTGGAAGTAGTGGACACAATCAAGAAAAGTGTCAGAGATCCAAGAAGAACAACAAGATCCTTGTAAAGCTTTAAAATGACATGCAAAGTATGAATCAAGCTTTGAAGGACTACACAAGTGCTTTTGAGCCACATCGAGAGAAAAGAAGAAGGAAGGAAAGAAAAGGTAAGAAATTACCTGATCATCATAATTGTACAAATGACCTTGTTGTGTCTACATGTGACACTAGTGGTGAGTTTTATACTCACCCCGTCACTGCTTAAATGTAGTAATGTGTGCTACCTCAAAAATATTAAGGGATATTTTGAATTTGGGTCACATAAAAATGACCGGAGTTGCATTTGGGTCATGAAAGAATTTTAATTAGAGTTTGGGTCATCAGACCGTCGTTGACCATCTTGACAATTAAAAAAATTAGTTAAATAGGTAAATGACTAAGTGAAACTAAGTTTTCGTTTTATTTACTAACGATACCATTCTTTTACTGTTAGAAATAGGTGTGCAGTATAGAAGTGTCCATCCAATTCAGTCATGGTAACACACACAAAAGATGTGAACTATTTTGATAAAAATGAATTCCTTATTTTCTGATCTACTAACTGCAGATGAACAGATTGAATTTGGGTTAAATCAAAATTCAAGTCAAATTCTCCTTCATTACATATTGGTTCTTGTCTTCTCCTTATTTTCTCAATTTTCCTTATGGTTTCTTGAATTCACATGTTCTTCCATCTTCTAATTATTATCTTCTTCCATCACCAACTACTAAATCATTTCCATCTCATGAGGAATTAAATTGGATGGGTGGTAATTAAACTAATTACCAAAAAGAAATCAAACAAGAAAAAGAGAAGAAATTCATTCGGTCCATTAGTTGTCAGCACTCCATTAATGAATGGAAAATCAGAATCTGATTATAAGCATTACCCATACCAACTAATTCAGAATCAAAGAGAACAAAAACGATTAAAAGATGGTTATAATATATTTTAGGGAATATTAATTGCTTGTACTCGTACTGGTAGTCCTCGTCTCAATATCAAACCTCTTTCAAGGTAAGAAGAGGTGCCGATGTTGACGACTATTGTTGATGAATGACTATGTGTTAGAGCATAGCTCGGTTGAACTCGCAAGCGTTGCTATCTCAAGCTTGTTTGTCAATGTTAGTGATCAAAACTATAAGTCTTGATTTCTAGTCTACTTATAGTGATGTCTCGGACTAGGACAAATTGTGTAGTTGAGCTTTAGACTTCACGACGGTCATCGATTGAAGAAGAATAATTACTAAGGAGAGCTTGTGGAACTTCATCAACAAAAGGTATGTGGAGACTGAAACTCATCTATCACTCAGAAAGTCTATTTCTACTCTATCTCCTATATTGAGACAAAAGTCGTATTACTATATAGTATTCGATTATACACATTTGATATTTCGAGCTGAGTTTAACTCTCTTACATATTTCTCGAAATATGTGTTGGTAAGCTTTCTCTTTAACCAAGTTCATCTTATTCTTGACGCAAGTCAAAAGATGATCATGTGAAAATTACCTAGTAACATCTTACATGATTTGTGTGAGACAATCATTTGATGTAAACCGAGAATGTTTCGTATTGATTATTTCAATAACTTGAAAATCTCTTTGATGTTAATAGTTCGTGAAAACGACTATTGTCATCCTCTAAGAAAGTTTCAATGATTGAAATAGAGTTTAAAACAATTGGATTTGAACATAGTATGCGTGCTTGCATATATGTAATCCATGTCCGGGAACCATAGTATGCATACCCGTATGCGTACTTGATGGTTTGTGAAATTCCGGGTACCTCAGTACACATACCGGTACGCGTACTGGCGTAAGGTTTAGGTCCGTGAATTTCTGCTGGAATTTGGAAGTGTACTAAGGTATGCGTAACTATTCGCATACTGGCGAACCCAAACCCAGTCCGGTCACTAAGGTATGCGTACCCATTTGCATACCTAAGTGAATGATGTTCTAAAATCGGTTTGTTCATAAACTAATACATTTATATAATAAGGAATGCAATCTTTTGCAAAACGTGGCTATAATGTTCATGACTTGATTCGAGTCAATCAAAATCGATTTTGCTTCAATTGTGTCTTGTATACTTCTATGAGATTATGAACAATTGAACAACTCTAGAAACTAGTTTCATTTTAGTCATTTGAACTAGTTGTGATCAAGATGAATAAGGTTAATATGAAAGTGTTCATATGGCTAACTTCGGTTAACTATTGTTGATCCAACAAAGTGTACACGTTTAGGTACGGTTACCCTTATCTAAATGAAAGCACATTTATTTGTGTATAACAAGCTAAGTTTGATCTAACGGTTGAAAGATATTAGCTTGAATCTAATCAGGTTTTCATCTAACGGTGAATATTGAATGCTTTGTTACCAAGGTAACTTAGATTGCAAACCCTGATTTGAAAACTATATAAATGAGAACTCTAGAAAATGGGAAACCTAATCCCACACCACATGTGTGATACTAGTTGCGACTAGAGTCGATTCTCCTTTAACCTTTGGTTTTTCACGAAACCCTGTAGGTTAACGACTTGAAGACTTCATTGGGATTGTGAATCCAGACCAAACTATTTTCTCTGTAGTTCCGTGTTCTGATCTTGTTGGTTTCCTTCGTGATTGAGTACTATCTTCTCTAAGATTTGCTCGGGATTTATCTCCAATGGGAAAATAAAAAGAAGTCACAAGCATCTTCGTCTCATCGTTTGTGATTCCACAATATCTTGTTTCGCTACCATACGATTAAGATTATTGTGAGGTGATTGATATTTCTAGGCTGTTCATCGGGAATATAAGTCCGGTATATCAATTGGTTCCTGTTCACCTTGATTTATCAAAAGACAGAACAAAAACTCTTGGGTATTTCTGTGGGAGACAGATTTATTCATTTTATATACATTTTCTGTGTGAGATAGATTTTTTTTATCAAGTCTTCGACTTTGGGTCGTAGCAACTCTTAGTTGTGGGTGAGATAATCTAAGGGAATCAAGTGCACAGTATCCTGCTAGGATCATAGGCGTAAGGAGCACGACTGTACCTTGAATCAGTGTGAGATTGATTAGGGTTCAACTACATTCCAGTCCGAAGTTAACTTGTAGTATGCTAGTGTCTGTAGCGGCTTAATACAGTGTGGTGTTCAAATCTGGACTAGGTCCCGGGGGTTTTCTGCATTTGCGATTTCCTCGTTAACAAAATTTCTGGTGTCTGTGTTATTTCTTTTCCGCATTATATTTTGTTATATAATTGAAATATCACAGGTTGTGCGTTAAGATCAATCAGTTCTCGAATCCGGCCTTTGGGTTATTGATTGAATTGATTGACACTTGGACATTGGTTTGTGATACCATCCAACTCAATCAGGCTCGCAAATTCCTATTTGTTTGATTGCGGATTGAATTTAGAAATTGAGATATAAACTCTTTGATATACTTTTCTTAAGATTGAGTCTAACTGTCTAGTTGATTCTCTTGAAAGTATATTGGAGTTTGTCCATACAGATTGCTAAGAGAAATATTGGGTGTGGTTGTTAGACCCCCGCTTTTTCAATTGGTGTCAGAGCAGGCAAACACGTTTAAGATCTTACAAGTATGTGTTTGTAACGATCTGACTCTATGGACAGTGATGTTATCTCTTACAACGCAAGACCAATTCAGAAACTTTTTTATATAGTTCAGAACCTTGAGACATCTGAGAAATCTCTCACGTCTTCTCCTCTATCAGAAACTGAAGTCAACTGGGAAAAACTCCTAGATGAACAGTTGGATGATCTTTCGGATGAAAGTGATTCAGACGAGGGACCAAGTGTTGATGAGGAAGTCTCACAATATATCAAGCTCTTTGACGATATCATAAAAAACAAAGGGTCGACAGCTTGCTTGGCTAAATATATGACTCCTCTCTGTCATGAAAACAGGAAACTGAAGAAGCTATTTAAGGGATATGATTGTGGTTATAAACTTTTACAATCTATTCTTAAAGACCGCGAAGAAGATGTGTGTTCAAAGAATTCTGAATGTGAGAATCTTCGTCGGAATCTCTTTGTGTTGAAAGAAAGACTTGCAGAATCTGATGCAAGGTATGACTCTCAACAGAAATGTTTTAATGACAGAGAAATCAACTTTCTTGCCAAAGAAAAACAATTGAAGGATGATCTTGCTACAGCTGTTAATAAGGTAAAATCACTAGAAGAGAATCTGAAAAGATTCAATGCTAGCTCTACAAAATTATCTTCTATGCTAGGAGCATGTAAAGAACATCGTGATACACGTGGTATGGGCTATAAAGGAATACACGCTTCAAGTACTAGTAAGATCAAGTTTGTCTATGCTAATGACAATTCTCTATGTGAAAATTTCACCAACATCAAAAGTGAAAAACCACCTTCAGCAACTGATGTTCCATGAACAAAGATTGTCAACCTTCAAAAACAAGTCACAACAGAGCAGTTAAAAACATTCCCTTCAATTGTTATTATTGCGGAAACAAAGGTCACCTTGTAAGGAAATGTTGTTATCGACTGAGGAATGAAAAACTTCATAACATTCTTGTATGGATGTCTAAAGAAGTAATCAAACCTGTCTCTTTCTGTGCTGTAAAAATTCCAGTCTCCAATCAAGAAAAGTTTTGTGATGAGCCAACTCTTGGATATAAATATGCCACTAATTCTTTTTACAATCGTAAAGGGAAGAATGTCATATGAACGACTAATTCTTTTGATGGCTCTATGAGGATGAAAGGCCATCAAAGGAAGAAGAATGTTTCAAACTCCTTACCTGTTAGCAAAGAAAGCGCTGGGTCCAAAGTGTTTGCTCCTGATTATATTCACATCAACAATCGTGTCTCGGAGCTCAAAGCAAGTATCAATAGACTCAAACGCGGTATTAAGAAGGTAACACAAACTGCTGTATCAGGTAATACTTCTTCGTCTCCCGTTATTTCCCTAGAAAATTCTTGTGATATTCATATTGATCTTCAAGAAAGAAAAATGGAAATTGTCAATAACCTTGATGAGATGAACGCTCGTCAAATTACAACTTGACTACTTATATAAGGGCATCCTCTGCGAAACTTTGAGAGGATGCTCATAATTCTCGAAGATTTTTTTCTTCTTAAGAAAAGTGGTCTTTGTCGCATCGGTTTTTTTATTCTCAAATGATCATCTAACTATTGAGATCTGCTCCGGTTAATTATTACATATGTAATATTTTTGATCAGTAACTCTTAGGAAGTTGCTTCTTGTTGCTTGCCTTGATAACCTTTGTTTTCTTCCCGAAGACGAGTGTTTACTTCTCAAAACTCGTTTAATTTAGGATCATGTGCTCTGTGGTTTTGATTATGTGTCATAACCGTGAGCGTAAGTGCACCCGACCCTTACTGAACGTATACGAGTAACCCTAGGGTTTCCCTATGAAACACTCTTATATATATGTATCATGGGTGTTCTCCTCTTCTGATACATATACGTTCGGTAACGACAAAAGTTCTCTTGAATCCTTGTGGTGTATCCAATGGATGAATGCAAAAGGGAAGACAAAGTTGAAGAGTGCAAGATTTTTGAGTTTCACGAGAACCCTGTTTTCATAACTTGCTATCATGCTGTTGATCATGAAAGCAAACTTCCAGTTCAGATGTCGTCTCAACTGGTAGGAAATCTTCTTCAAGATTTTGAGGTCGTTCGTGAACAACTTGGAATTGCAACAAAGAATCTTGAATTTCTGAAAAACAAACTGAAGGAAGCAACTGAGGAACTTGCTTTTGTACGATCTCTAGTTGCTGGTCATGTCTGATGACGTTCGGTTACGTTCTTTCTAGGAGTTATATTTTTGTCTAGGAAACTTCTTATGAGAATTTATTCTTGTTTTAAGAGGATAACTAGGGTTTGGAATAGCAATTATTGTGAGTTCACATAGCTATTTCCAACGATTTTTATCTTGCAATGTTTTTAGATTTATTTATTTAATTTCTAAAGTTTAATAGGAAGATGATTTTGCAGTATTCATCTTTAAGGTTTTACATATTGCAACTTGTTATGGGATATGTGTGTTTGCGTCCGTGAACTATGATTGTCCCATATTTTCTCAAAAGTTAAGTCTATCATATGTCTTTATTGATAAAATATAGAACGAACTTTTGACAACAAAAGTTAAGCCTATTATGTCATTATGCAAATATTGATGGAAGATAGGATGAACTTTTGTTTGCAAAGATTAAGTCTATTATACGTCTCTATGTAAATATTGATGAAAAATAGAATGAATCTTTGATTATTCCGCAGTATTGGTCTTTCCCTGATCCACATCTTTTTGTAAATACTGTGTTGCTCCGTAAGTCTTCTTATGTTGAGCATGGCCAATTGAATTGATCATTTTCCTTGTGATTAATTCAATTGAGATTTTTGGATACAAATTCATGTTTCATGTGATTTGTTAATGTCCAAATAAATCCTTATTTTCATGTGAAAGTAAGGTCGCTCTTGTTGTTCTTTCGGGAATGACATTTTTTGGGGGGGAGTTCTTTTTTAACTTGTGCTTAATTGCCAAATTTTTAAGGGGAGTGCGGCTGTGGAATATTGTAGGAGTTTTCTTGTATCTTTATAAACTCCTTGATGAATTCATTTAGTTTCGACTATGTGATTGCATCTAAACAAAGTTGATATGTTTCTTTCTTTTGGTCATGAAGTATCTCTATGAAAATTTCATGAGGATTCCACTAGTTTTCGTACCATTGCCAATTTTTATTGACAAAAAGGGGGAGAATTAATGTGTAGTTCACCCTACAAATACATATGGTTTACGGATCATTATGTAAGGGGGAGTGGTTTTCATGTTGAGATGAAGTATTGACTAAGGGGGAGTGATACATATCACCATAGTATTGTTGTCAAAGTTGTGATATAATTGAACTTTGATGCTGTGTAATAATACTATGACACTTTATAACAATGATTGAGAGCAACTGTTTTCTCATTGTTATAGCTACGGATCTTCAACAACTGTGATGCTGAATTGAACACCTTTAGAATCATGGAGTACTTGGAAGTGATGAAGATTTCGAGTAATGTTGAAGAACCAAGGAGATCAAAGCATTTGGATGAGAAGCTACAAAGTTTTATTTATTTTGTAATCCATATGTATTGATAGTTTTGTCACTAAAATTTACAAAGGGGGAGATTGTTAGAGCACTGCTCGGTCGAACTCGCAAGCGTTGCTATCCGAAGCTTACATATTTTTCGAAATATGTGTTGGTAAGCTTTCGTTTTAACTAACTTCATCTTATTCTTGACGCAAGTCAAAAGATGATCATGTGAAAATTTCCTAGTAACATCTTACATGATTTGTGTGAGACAATCATTTGATGTAAACCGGGAATGTTTCGTATTGATTATTTCAATAACTTGAAAATCGCTTTGATGTTAATAGTTCGTGAAAACAACTATTGTCATCCTCTAAGAAAGTTTATATGATTGAAATAGAGTTTAGAATAATTGGATTTGAACATAGTATGCGTGCTTGCATATATGTAATCCATTTCCGGGAACCATAGTATGCGTACCCGTATGCATACTTGATGGTTTGTGAAATTCCGGGTACCTAAGTACACATACTGGTAAGCGTACTGGCGTAAGGTTTAGGTCGGTGAATTTCTGCTGGAATTTGGAAGTGTACTAAGGTATGTGTACCCGTTCGCATACTGGAAAACCCAAACCCAATTCGGCCACTTAGGTATGCGTACCTGTTTGCATACCTAAGTGAATGATGTTCTAAAATCGGTTTGTTCATGAACTAATACATTTATATAATAAGGAATGCAATCTTTTGCAAACCGTGGCTATAATGTTCATGACTTGATTCGAGTGAATCAAAATCGATTTTGCTTCAATTGTGTCTTGTATACTTCTATGAGATTATGAACAATTGAACAACTCTAGAAACTAGTTTCATTTGAGTCATTTGAACTAGTTGTGATCAAGATGAATAAGGTTAATATGAAAGTGTTCATATGGCTAACTTCGGTTAACTATTGTTGAGCCAACGAAGTGTACACGTTTAGGTACGGTTACCCTTATCTAAATGAAAGCACATTTCATTTGTGTATAACAAGCTAAGTTCGATCTAACGGTTGGAAGATATTAGCTTGAATCTAATCCGGTTTTCATCTAACGGTGAATATTGAATGCTTTGTTACTAAGGTAACTTTGATTGCAAACCCTGATTTGAAAAAATATATAAAGGAGAACTCTAGCAACTGGGAAACCTAATCCCCATACCACCTTGTGATACTAGTTGCAACTAGAGTCGATTCTCCTTTAACCTTAGGTTTTTCACGAAACCCTATAGGTTAACGACTTGAAGACTTCATTGGGATTGTGAAGCCAGACCCAACTATTTTCTATGTAGTTGCGTGTTCTGATCTTGCTGTTTTCTATCATGAGACTTGTTCGAGATTTATCTCCGATAGGCAAGATAAAAAGAAGTCACAAACATCTTCGTCTCATCGTTTGTGATTCCATAATATCTTGTTTCACTACCATACGATTAAGATTATTGTGAGGTGTTTAATATTTCTAGGCTGTTCTTCGGAAATATAAGTCTGGTATATCAATTGGTTCCTGTTCACCATGATTTATCAAAAGAAGGAACAAAAACTCTTGGGTATTTCTGTGGGAGATAGATTTAATCATTCTATATACTTTTCTGTGTGAGACAAATTTGTTTATCAAGTCTTCGACTTTGGGTCGTAGCAACTCTTAGTTGTGGGTGAGATCATCTAAGGGAATCAAGTGCGCAGTATCCTGCTAGGATCAGAGGCGTAAGTAGCACGAATGTACCTTGAATCAGTGTGAGATTTATTAGGGTTCAACTACATTCCAGTTCGAAGTTAACTTGTAGTAGGCTAGTGTCTGTAGCGGCTTAATACAGTGTGGTGTTCAAATATGGACTAGGTCCCGAGGGTTTTCTGCATTTGCGGTTTCCTCGTTAACAAAATTTCTGGTATCTGTGTTATTTCTTTTCCGCATTATATTTTGTTATATAATAGAAATATCACAGGTTGTGCGTTAAGATCAATCAGTTCTCGAATCCGGCCTTTGGGTTGTTGATTGAATTGATTGACACTTGGATATTGGTTTGTGATACCGTCCAAGTTATTACTCTTATTCAACTAGGCTCGCAAATTCCTATTTTTTTGATTGCGGATTGAATTGAGAAATTGAGATATAAACTCTTTGATATAATTTTCTTAAGATTGAGTCTAACTGTCTAGGTTATTCTCTTGAAAGTATATTGGAGTTTGTCCATACAGATTGCTAAGCAAAATATTGGGTGTGGTTTTTAGACCCCCGCTTTTTCACTGTGGATTAATAATATTTTACAATCTCTACAGTACCGGGAAATTTGGGTTCTTATGTAATTCAAATTTGCAGGTTGAAGACAGTAAGAAAAACAAAAATTGTGTTATGCATAAACCAAAATATGGATGCATATTGTGTTATGTATCCTTTGTGGTGGTTTGCATAATGGTTATGCATTTAACTTTCAAAAATTGTGCTTAAAAGGATAAACACCTCAAAAAATTTCGTAAAAACTCTAAATTCGATATTGTTGTTTGTACCCATTGCGTAAATTTCTTTAAATGCTTTCTAACGAGATAAAATTTGTAAAATTCCAAAGCACGGATTTTTAGATATGTTATATTCTAGTTTGCTTTCCAATTATACCCCTGAAAAGATAGGATACACAAGGAGCTATAGTAATTAGACTAAAAGGGAGGGACATTTTTGGTTTTTCGTTCCGGACCATTTCCAATCTTTTTGTGTCAATTGATCAATTACATTTTACAAAAAAGTGACCATATAGAAGGTCCTCCCTCCCTCGCTTCGCTCTGTCGGCCGGCCCAATTATCAACCTGTCATTTTTACAATGATTTTAGAGCTAAGGTGGAGGAATTAGTAACCAGGAGGAATGATATGAATATCAAAATCAACCACTCTCTAAAGGAAGTAACTTACTATGAACACAAGCTTAATATATGGAAAAATACTTTGAGGGATCTTAAGGCAGAACTTAGTGAGTTAACTGACATCTCTGAACACCTTGGAGAACCGAATGATCCAATCATCACTGAGTTCTTTAATAATGAGATGGAATTCTCCCCTCAAGCTCCCAGGAGTAATTTGATGTGTGATAGACACATTTTTTGTCTAAATTGTCCCCGATGTCTGTATTGTTAGAAATCGATTTTTGTACTAATATTGTGTTTTTATGTATTTTTGGAAATAAACATTTTCGGAAAAATTGGCTCGAAAAAAGTGTTAAAGGCACCCCGGAGGACATTTGCTAAACGGACTCCCCACTTTAGATAAGGGGCACCTCAATTACTAAGGGGCACCCCCTGATATTCGCACCCCAAGCTGTTGGTTAAGGGGTACCATTTTCTTCATCGTTTGAATCTTGGTTTTGGCAGGAAACTGGTTTTGTCACCTGCAACATATTCTGCTTTGGATTTGGAAGAGCTGCAGTGAGACTCAATGGCTGAATTTTCACGGGAAGACTTGATTAAGCTTAACATGCATATTAGGGTTGCTGGAATTGATCCAAATTGGCTGGAAATTCGGGATTGGATAAAACAGGGTGACACGGGATTTTTCGGCTAAGTATAGAAGGATTCTGGCGAGATTTTCTCCTGGATTTTGATTGGGAATATCCTGTTAGTCTAAAACAGGAGTCGTAATAATGCTGGAATAGAAAAAAGAGAAGAGTTCACGCAAGTTTGAAAGAACAGGGTATTCACACACGTACATGAGGAATTTTAGGGATTTTCCGAGACATTTTTGGAGTTCTGCGTGTGTATGGGGAGAGTTTGACTCCTTCTGATCGTGTTCTGAATGAGGTTGGAGTATATCGACAGCTGACAGAAGCATGCAGAGAGATAGAAGGAAATAATTCCCGTGTTTGCAGAGGGAGTTATGGTAGGATTATTTGCAGTTATTACGAGATATTTTGTTGTTGTTGGGTTATAAATAATCACTGGGAGTCATACGAATGGGGGAGAAGTTTAGAGCATCACAGAGCCGGAAAAATCAGTTGCAGGAGAATTGCTTTCTGCTGGTGTAGTAAAGAACGAAGAACATAAGACTCCATAGAACTTTCGTTCAGATACAGTGTCAGTGACAGATTAGTTGTATCGTTCTCTGTAACAGTTATTTTGTCACAAATATAATTGTTACGAACCGGTTTTAATCATTTTTCATCCCTTTTCATTAACTATAAACACCTTTTGAGCAATGAAATTATATTTTGAGTGTGTTTCCATGATGAGGAGCTAAACCCAATCCTTGGGGCAATGGAGGAAGCCGTTGTTTCGGTAAAAGTGATACATTTTTACTGTTAATTAATTATAACAACTCTAATATGATTTTTGCATTGAACTAAAAGTTGATTATATGATTTTGATTAGTTAGGTGTATTTTTTCTTGATAGAATATGCTTGCTTTAGGGTTTTGATATTCTATGCTTGGATTAACATCTATTATTTTGAAAATCTACATGTCTAGGCAATACTATTAGAATCAATTTGAATGCTGAGTTGCATAATTATTGTTTTATTAAATCACTAATATCGACCAATGGTGGAATCCTAACCCCAGTCTCTCCACATTACCTCTTGTTTGAAATTTTCTATATTTTTAGTTTTAATATTAGATCTAAAATCTTCTTTCACAAGTCTTGAATGAATCATCTTACTACAACATTATTGAAATTACATCAATGTTTTACTAAGTAACTCCTTGTAAGGATTGACTCTTATAGTTTAAGGAGTATAACTAGAGTTTGAGGTAGCATATTATTTGATTACACTAGCTATTTCGAACAATATCATCTTGTATATGTTTAAAGTTTATTTAATTAAGTTTTAGTTTGGAAGAGGACTATCACTATCTAATCTTTATGGATGATTTTTTTTTTGAAGCATACATTTTATTAATAGGAGATCAAGTTACAATTTGACGTGGGTATGTGGTACCCACGGAGTCTTGGAAAACAATTTGACTAATAAAAACAGGGATTGCCTGGTCCCAGATTTTTGTTGAAAAATTACCAATTTGACTTCCATCTGCCGCATGATTGGCTAAACCATCCGCTGCTTGATTTCCTTCTCTGTAGTTGTGTCGGATAGTAGCCTGCTGGATCTTCCGTATTCTATTCTTTATTTCCTCGATCATCCTTGAAATGTGACAAGGGGGGGAGTAGGGGATTGATGAAGCGTAGAAGGTTCTCTGAATCAGTCTCGAAGAAGACTTTTGGCCTTTGCTTATCTATTGTTGTTCTCGATGCCAAAAGCAGAGCCCAAGTTTCTGCAGTTAAGGTGGTAGTAATTCCTAAAGGTTGAGAGAAAGCCATTATAGTTCGTGTGTTGGAGTCCCTGCAAATAGAACCTGCACCTGCGAAACCCGGGTGACCCCTGGCTGCCCCATATGTGTTAATCTTAATCCAGTTCATGTTCGGGGTGGACCATCCTACCGAGATCGTCGAAATCCTTTTGGTGCTTCTTGAGTGGTTATGAGTCGGTGAATCTCCCAGTAGTACTGGGGGTAAGGATTCTTGTGCCGTAGAGTATTCTTGATATTGTTTTTGAGCCCTACCTAAGATTTCTTCTGATGTTGTTTTCTTTTGCCGGAATATTAGTTCATTCCTAGCCAACCATATGGTCCAGAGTAGAAAACAGAAAGATGAGCTTACAGATATTGGTGCTGATTATTATAGGAGTTGAGAAATGGTTGTTTGAGGTGTTAACGCAAATGTGGGGTTAAAGTTTGAGTTTGGTGCAGTTGAAAGCTGAGTGAATAATGTGTTTCAAGATGTAGTGGAAATTAGGCAGTGAATTAGTAGGTGAGTCGCTGATTCCGGATCAGTGTTGCATTTGGGGCAAATGTCAGAAATGGATGATATATTTGTATTGCTTATTTTGTGAGATTTGTTCTTTGGTATCAATACTGCAATTTTGGTGATTAGAACATACGTATCATATGTTCTCATAAGTTAAGCTCTTAACTCTTTGTATTTGTCACCGACTAAAAGAGGAGTAAATGATCTCTCCACGATTACACTTTGTGAATATACTACTTAAGACTCTGTAAGATGGTCTCTAGTAATCGGCTTTCTACCTTGAATGCGTAACGTTCAGGGAATCAGTTCAAGAACTTTAGTCTTTACGTCAGTACATGGCTAGAGAAGATATAAAACTTATGTTGAGTCATATCACATAAGTTGTCCTCTTATTCGTAATTGGCCTAGAGAATAGTTTTTGTGGATGATTATTTTTATCACGAAAATATTGTGTCTTAGTGCCTCCAATATTAAGATTATTATTTTTACCTTCTTTGTTCGTAATATCGAGAAGAGAGAAAAGTATTGGGGATACAAATTTACTTTGTTCATAACTGGAAAGGAATTTTTTAAATGCCCAAGAAAATCCTTCTCTTGTGATTAGAGAAAGGTTGTTCTTTCGGAAATTACATCAAATGGGGGAGAGTTCAATTTGAACTTGTGCATAATTGTCATATCTTTGTGGGGAGTGCGGGTGTGGAATTGTAAGATATGCTTCTACCTATATATCTCCTTGATGAAGACGCTAAGTTTACTTGGTGAAATCATCTTAATAAAAGTTCTTATGTGTTCTATAGTCTTGATAACTCCTTCGTTTAATTCATTATGATCCCTGTTTTTCACTACAACATATAGATTTTCGGAGCATTATGTAAGGGGGAGTGGATTATGAACTACAGGTTGTACCTATTATGCAAAAAAAGTAAGCATTGAAAAAAGGGGAGAACATATCACCGTAGTATTCCTTCAAAATTGTAGTGCCATTGATCTTTGAGGAAGGTAACAATACTATGTTTCTGTATAACAACCATTGAGTAAAGTGATTTTCCATTCTAATAAAGCTGTAATTGAGTCTTCTCATAAGTTGTTATCGCTGCGGATCTTCAAAAAAAAAGGTGTTGAACGAACACATGCAGAATCATAAAAGTACGAAAAATTCAAGACGATGTTGAAGAACCAAGAAATCAAGCATGATAAATTTTGACCAGAAAGATCAATTTTGAATCCATATGTATTAATATTTTTTTCATTAAATTTACAAAGGGGGAGATTGTTAGAGCACTTCTCTGTCGAACTCGCAAGTTTTGCTATCTCAAGCTTGTTGTCAATATTAAATGTACAAGTTAGATGTCAAGTCTCACACTAGGTGTAGAGGTTGGTTGTTTAGTGAAAGACATCACTGAATAACCCTCGAAGATTGAAGATCGATGAAGACATATTTGGAGATCTTCATAAAAAAAAAAGGTATATGAAGACTAAACCATTCTATTTACTCACATGCGTCACCATTTTATCTTTATGAGACTATGTAGTTTGACTTCTAGTAGATCTAATATTGCAAAGAAGAAATTTTGAGTCAAGGTTCAGGGTTCATTGGTCCTTAAAAATCTTAGTTTGAAATAATTTATTGTTCAAGAACTATTTTGTGGATTATTTGAAGATTGCCCAAGCAATGACATTTTATATCTATGGCAAATGAGAATGATTCAACATCAAAAGAGAGTTTATCAATATTATTGGCATCTGGATTCAAGGTAGGTTGCCGAACCATTTCGCAAACCATGAATATTTGAAATTCCAGAATAAAGGTAGGTTCACGAACCCAGTTCGCGAACTATAGAGTTCTGAATGAGACAATTCACAAACCCAATTCACGAACTGTGGTGTTCTGAGTTTGTAAAATAGCGAACTAGTCATGAACCCAGTTCATGAACGGTAGAAATCTGAGTTTGGGAATAGCGGAATGGTTCCCGAATCGTAGCGCCCTAAATTCACAAATTGGCTAACGGTTCACAAACTGTCCAGTACGTATTAGCGGACGATCAAAGATTATTTTTATAAATATGTTTAGCATTTATATGACTCTCATAAACATCTCTAAGACATCTTTGATCACTAAAACACCTTGTGTATGTGCATCATGATTAAATCTTAAGTGTTTAAGCAAACACAATATCGCATACAAGTTCGAAAGGCTTATTTTCCAAGAACTATCAGTGTACACGATTCTGGAACTCGGACACAATGTATATTCATCTATGTGATTTTAAGACAAGTTTCTCACATGATTACTTGAAACCCTAACTAGAGTTTCATCTAGACAGAAAAAGTGTTTGCTTGATTCTCCAATAATCTTAGCTTGAATTCTAAGCAACCCCCGGTCTTGAAAATATATAAATAGAGAAACTAATTTAAATACAAAATTAATCCATAACACTTTTGTGTCCTAGTTGATTGTTATAGTCGCCCTCTATTGATCTAGGTTTCCTCAAGAAACTTAATTAGGCCTACAACTGAAAGACTCCACTTAAGGATTCGTGAAGCCAGGTCAGACTATCTTTACCTCGATAGTTCATATATCCTTATCTTGTTCTTTCTGTTATCGAGGTTTCAGTTCTCTTTAAGGAACAAGATTGATAGAAATCGCAAAGTTCTCTTTGTCTCAGTGTTTGTGATTTCTCAAGATAGATACCTGAAAACTATTATCATTTAATTAGTTCACGATTGTTCTTGAGAGGTGGAGAATAAAGAGTCATGTCTTGTTATATGTTGTAAATAGTTTTGAGATAAGCAAGGGAGGGTGTATCTCATCGATGTACAACGTGGGTAAACTGAAATATCACCAACTCTTAAGGTGAACATTCACAATTCTCGTAAAGCCAAAGAGCTAGCTTGTCTTTTAATTCGGTTCTTAGCCTAAAAAATATCTCTTAGCAATTGGCATTCATAATTTCTGACCATTCTCTATACATGTGTAGATGCACTTTACACTCTCATCACATGTCCATAATTGTTGTGCCTTTGAAAGATAGTTTGATATATCCATTTGTTGTGAGCTAAAACTGAAATGAAGGTGTTACACTTCATAGAAGATGAGCTTATTATTTGACCTAGAACTTTGTGGGTGTGTTCTAAGCAAACCCTCACGAGATCACAACTCGTACATTAGGGTCACTTGGGGATTTAAAGGCTTTTTGCATTCGCTAAATGCAATCGAGAGACCAGTGATAGTGGTATAATTAGGATTTTCTTAGTTTCTGTTTCACTTGAGGGCAAGTAAAATTCAGGTTTGGGGGTATTTTATAGGTGCCAAATATTGCATAATTCTATATCATTTTATTGGCATTTATCCCATCTCATGTGCTTTAATTCTCCATTTTATCCCAAATTCTGTATTTTTATTATTTTCAAGTATAATTACTTTATTAATTTAATTTTTTTCTTTTAAGTAGTAAATAAAGCTTAGATGCTTAGAGAGCGGGAAATTAGTGGTCGGGGCAAAAAGCAAGAGGCACACTAAAGGATTACGAGAAGTGTAGTAGAAATATCACGCAAAAAGGTTGTTGCAATCCGCTTGCGCTCCTGTTGCAATATGTTGGCAACTAAACCTAGAAGTGGGCTCAAAGGAAGAAATGGGCTTGGAAGAAGTCAAGACAGTTCTTAACCCGATTTCATGCCCGATACATCAACATCTGATGGAAGCGCTCAACACCCTA
>JAJJMB010003633.1:383414-406215 GCA_023531105.1 Papaver atlanticum | reverse complement strand
GAGCTAAAATAGGTTATACACTATGAGATGTAAAGACATCAAACTCAAGGACGGAGCCAGAACTGATATGTTATGGGGACAAACAAATTTTATTCCCGCATTCACAATTTTTTAAAAAAATTTAAAATACAGTTTAAAATAATATGGAAGCCAGCATGATATAAGTAAGAGCTTACCTTAATATGCTAGATTTTAATCCAATTGATCTGTGATCATTAACAAATCCTCCATACCCCTACAATACAGTTGCATAGTTTGTTTGCTTTTTTTTTAGTTTTAGTGTATAAAAGAATATGGTCGGGTAAATAAGAAGTCTAACAAAGAAGATTTTAGAGTTAGTATAAGTTTACGTTTGCCTACTGTTTGACAACAGTTAAATATCTCAAAATTTTGGATAAATTATCTCATATATATATATCAATGCTTATACAACTGTAGTGTTTGGTGAGTCACCCAGTGGCTAAGATATATTGGATTTTCCAACTACTGGCTGTGATCTCCCCCCTCCTCGAATAACGTACTGGATTTTGTTAATCCGATGGTTGGCCGTCCATCGCGTCCCATGCTGTGTGTATTGATTCTGTGTCTTAAAAACGAATCATAAATTTCTTATTACAAAATAAGGGATTCATAGATTAGGTTTTCATTGTATGTAACACACAACTCTTTCATTTGGTTTTCATTCCTTTACCGATTAACATCTCATCATGTTGTTGAGAATTTGCCTCTTGGATTCCATATTCCATAACGTATCATTTCATAAACCATTGATGCCTTTCTCCTCTCTCAACAATAACAGACTGTATTCCCAATCGATATTGGAAGAAAAAAACACGCTCATCCTTGCATTAATTGGATCCTCTTTATATAATGGCCGATCCCGATCGAGATGAGCATCAGTTCCAATCGAATATGTAAGTCTTCTTTCCCTGGCTCTCAATTTCATTTATTTTCTATGCTGTGCTTATTTTTCTGTTCAATCATCCAATATTTTAAACAAATCCCGTGACGAGTTTCTGTTGTGGATCTTAATTTGCCCTTCCTATTGTTAATTTTCAAAGAATTTTTAAAAAACGTTCGTTTTTATTATTAGATACTGACCCTTAAATCTTTGTTGGTTTACGATAAAATAGAGGATCAAGTTCTGTATCCAGGAAACCCTTACATGACCCTTATGTTTTCCCTGAAAAGACCCTTACATCTTTGGGTCCTACATCTTTTCTGAATCAAGTTTTGTGTTTTGAGTTTCTGTTTTATTACTATGATCTTGGTTTGTCTGACTGTAACCATTACATCTTTGTTTGAATTATGTTTTTGATGAATTTTGTTTTCTATTTTTTCAGATTCGACCTAAGAGGAAGACGAAATGGCATCTCAAATCAATATCAAACTACAGCAGATACAATCTTCAGTTACCCTGGACAAGTTGAAGAGTTTACAATCCCTTGAAGAAGGAAAAACAAACGTCGTTACTGTTCGTGTTACTAGGAAATGGGAAGAACTGGATTTTATGTCCACCAATGACATTTCCAGTGTCGATATGGTTATTGTTGATGAGGAGGTAGGCCATTTATATCAAAATGGATATCAACATGGGGGGTAAAAATCGATGTTTCTGAAATTGTCTAGGTTGACTTTAACAATTTGGGTATCATGGATTTTTCAGAAAAGGGAGGTAGTGTGTAACCAGTGCCCACACAATGTAGTTCATTATACAGTTAACATTTAGATGCTATTTACTGAGGTACTAGGTAAATAGATTTTGAATTAGTATACTTCTACTGGGATGAGTACCTAAGGATAACACATATTTCCAATCAAAAAGACATTGGGCCATGTGAACCCATGATTTATCCCGAGCATTCTACAATCTCAAAATGTGTTCTTAATTTTTAAGGCCTCTTTCTCTAAAAAATTGATAATGTTTGATTAATATAATTTCTGATTATTTTTGTATGGATTGTTAGATTTGTTCCAATTTCCTTATTCACTACAGTTATTTAATGCAGATGTGGTTGGCTTTTTAAAGACCATCACCAACATACAGGTGCTTCAGAGGGATGGTGGGCAATCCAGCCGAATGCGCGAGATAACGATTGAGAATGTTAGGTATGCATACACAATTTACTTAGGTACTCATCTCAGTAGAAGATTGCATATAGTAGGTTGGTGATACTACAACATAGATATTTTAGAATTGCCATATTGGAGGATCATGAAGTTCTTTTGTAACTTGGTAACGTATTTCGAATATTTATTGTGTTTGCAGTAGTCTTACCACAGAAATGCATTACACCGGAATCAAAAATTGAAGAAAAGATTTATTGGCCAGTTGTCTGATGTAGTTTATAGATACTTGAATCACTTCCGATACTAATATATGAGACTTTCAAAAGTATTCTGTTGGATTTGCATGGTTAAACTCTCGGTTTTTAGAGATCAACCAATAAGATTGGAAATTAGTGAATTTCCAAATTCCCAACATTATGTGTAGATTTATTGTTGTAGCCAGGGAATAAGTGCATTGAGCAAAGAACCATCATATATTGCAATGAAACATCTAACTGGGACATCTTATGTATGCAGGAGAAAAAACTATAACAGGTTGAAGCCTGCTATCTCTGTTTCATCCCTGCTCTCTGGCCTCCTCAGAATTGCTTATAATATTTAAATATGTCAAATTGCTGACAAGAGTTTGAAGAAGGTTTGGTTAGTGGGAACAAAATCACTCATTGTAGGAACTATGAATACTGAAGTCCAATTCATTTATTTTATTCTACCTAAAGTTTTTAGAACATTGAATATTTGGGTTAGTGAGAATATATCTATTGTTGTTCTTACTGTTGAAGTGTGTGTGTTTCATGAAGGAGCATCAAATATGAGAAATTGATTGCTGAGATTCAAGGATGGAAGCTGGCACTATCCAGTTATCGCCAATGAACAACTGAGTGTACATATTCGGAATAAGATCCTCTATAATTGTACCACTGATTAATGAAGCAATATGTGGAACAACATCAACTGGTAAGGATTCTATGTCTACAGGTAGGTATGCGAACTCCACTTGAGAGGCATTTAGAAGGGTATCAATGAGATGCAACTATGTCGAATTCTTGCAAAATGGCAAGGGATTTTTAACCTTACCAGTAAGCTGGACAACAATAAATAATTCTACACTCATAAGAAGTACCCATTTTTTATGTTGGCATACCATTTTTCAGGATGATATGCTATTTGACATGCATGTCGGATAAAAGACGAGACAATGTTAACTTAAACTTGACATGTTATCTTTTTATTTACAATTTTTAGACTGCAATTTCTTATAGATTTTTGATCACATTCGTGGTTCTTTAAAGTGTAGTCAACTGGCTCGAAGTATGATTTCGGGAGAGCAATTGAAGTCACTTAATACTAAAATATGGGCAACAGTTCGGGAGAGCAATTGAAGTGCATGAATTTTTTAAATTCGGCAATCATGCTTTTTCGAATAGTAATTCTATGAAAATCTTCTGGCATGCAGAGATGAAATTCTGGATTGTAAAATCTCTTTTAATTGTGTGTGTGTTTTACATGTCTCTATCTCTTCCGTTACTAAGAACTGATTTTGGAACTGTATTGTGTCGTTTTTTTAATTTATTTTGGAACTGTATTTCCCGAGCGATTAGAAAAAAACGGAACAAAATCTGTCAATTAGTCACTGGATATATATAGATTAACAAATGCAAATTTCCTAAATTAAAAATGTTGTAATCCAGGAAATGTAACACAATACTAAACGTGATGCAGCGTACGATAAATGTTGGATCAGCTGATTACTATGTGAAATCGCCCGTGCCGTTCATGTGGGAGTAATAATAATGGAGCATGTGACGGCATGATCAAGAAACCATCCTGGATAATTTACGATGGTGATGTTTCAAATATGTTCTCGGCAAATGACTTCACTAGCGCAAATCCAAAGCTTACTTTCAATTAGTATGAAGGATATTTCAAGTCATATTGTTAAATTTGCGTGTGATTGCTAGACTGCATTTTTGTCGTTGAGTTGTAAGTGGAGTTTTGAATGCTTTAATTTATGCTTTAGTTGTTATTCTTGGCACTGGCTGAACACCATAACTTATGTGAAGAATTTGAGGCACCCTTACCCCGCATGATGTTACAATACAGTGCAGTGGTTCTCAGTCAGTCCATCAATTCCGTTTTGGGACATCTCTAATATTGTGCCACTGCTCATCAACCATCTCATGAATCCTCTAACTGGGCTCCTCCGACTTTAAATTAGTACAAAACTTCATAAGCATTTTACAGTAATTACATGTATTCCCCATCACGTAGAGGATACCGGATAACTAAAGAATTTCCATGGGGTATAAGTGCAGGTTTGAATGGATTAACTATTTCCACAGACCAATAACAATAATTGAAAATGTTGGCATAGCATTAACAAATTTTGGGATCGCCCGAGCTATTATTTGACATGTGGGTTCACTTTGAAAGTAATCGATTTGGGAGTGCGATGTGATTTTTTTAAAAACACTTGCATACCATACGTGCTTTATGAAAGAATTTTTTTGTTTTTTAATTCAGGTCAAATATTTTTTTCCCCTTATGTTTGATATATGCAGACAACGTTCCACGACTTATTAGTCTGCACTTGGAACTTTCCTTATTCCATGTGGGACTAATTCTTATGGATTGGTCGTGCCAATCCCTAAGAGCATCTCCAATGCTAGGAATCAAGGTTATCTTATGTGGAGGTCTATTAACAAAATAAAAATAAAGATAAGACTCTCTACCTGAATTTCATCTCCAATCCCCAGGGTCTTATCTAACATTTTTTGTTTAAATTTAGAAACAAAGGATGATGTGGACATAAGACCCGGGGTCATGAAGAAAGTCTTATTTAGACTTTCTCTTTCACCCCACGTAGCCATGTCATCTTTATTTATGTCCTCCACCTTTGCATTCGACATAAAAATTTGGTGGACAAGGTCTTAAATCCTAAGTGTCATATAATTTTAAGACCTTGACCCCTTGCATTGGAGATGCTCTAACATAAATAAAACATAGTATAACAGTGCACCAAGAACAACCTCAGCTGATTACCCTGTGAAATAGCCCGTGCCGTTACGGGGTTGGATTTAAACAAAAATGTGTAACTTGGGCGATAAAAACCAGAGGCTAACATAAGGAAGAAGCTAGGCATGGTCCGACAGCAAAGCACCCCAGAATGTAACGGTGTGAAACATCCTGTGCCGGTATGGCACGGGTGATTCCCTAGAGTGTGTGTGTATATATATATACAATTTGTTTATTTTTTATCATTGCATGTGTCTGGCAACATTTAAAAGCCGAAACTCGTAAATAAATCTTTACGTTGCTAGTGGATGCCTTATGGAGGGAGATCATTCATGAGAAGTTTGGAGGCAACATCTATTCTTTCTTACCTAACTCATATTCTACATCAGTTGGACATAATTTATAGGTAAAGATTTGTTTGTGGGTGAATATAGAAATAGTCTGGAGAGCCAAGTCCTAACCACAACACCAATTCCCTAAAACAAGAGAGAGAAATATAGAGAAAAAAAGTCTGCTTTTTATTGTATTTCCATTCCTTATTCATAGATATTTCCAAAACTTCTCATTTCCATGACATCATGCCACATGTCTCCAAAACCTCTTTATATACCCTAATTGTCATTCTCCTTATTATGATCTCTAACCTTCCCTTTAATTCCTTCCTTATCCTCCATAATCCATGGACTCTTCCATGAGGCTTGGGCTTTAGTCCCCAATCCCCCATTTTACTTCTTGGGCTTGACCTATTTTAGGGATCTCTTGGTCCTACTAAAGAGTAGTCATTTTTCATGTATCAACATTAGTCTCATGGCTATTGGGTTAATTGTCAGATAACCTAATATGCACCTTAGTCTTTATTCTAACCCCCATTTTGTTCATCATTTCGTGGTTCCGAGTCCCCATGAGAAATCTCTGAGTGTTACGCGTATTTGCTATTTTAGCCGATTCTCGGTGCTTCGGACGTCTATCCTTCAGTGAGGGGTTTCACAAGGAGCGTGTGTATAACTAAAAGTTCGAGCGAATAGGGAGGCGATGGTGTTCTTATTGTATTATGCTAAATTATTTTTGGTTTCCAATTCCCACGGCATAGTTCGGCATTCAGTCCTCCAGTTTTGAGAAGTTTATGAGGAGTGATTGATTTAGACGCTAGTATGCATGAGAATTCTTTTAAGATGTCACTCGGGTTTTAATTCCGGCTAAGAATAATCTCTCCTTATAAATGCTTAGTTCGTAAAAAATTGTTGTCATGCATGATGAGTGTTTGTGAGTATTTTTCAAGAATTTTTGCATGAAATGTTGAAAACTCGGAGTATGACTATGAACATTTCATTATGAAAGCACTTTGAGCTTTTGGACCTTTGGATTGTATTACTAGCCCGCTTCCCCCCTTTTAGGAGATATACAATTTGAAAGTCTTGGAGCAAATACGATGGAGACAACCAGATGCATGGGGTAATCGATTTTATAGAAGGGGTAATCGATTTTATTACAGGAAGGGCGGTTCTGGCTTCTGTGTTGAAAGGCGTGATGATAGCCAGCCAGATGCATGGAGCACTCCGTGGTCGTACCCGTAGGTAATTTGGTGCGCTGAGCAACTCGTCACGCTTTTTGTATATATGTAGCCGATCGGATGCGCTGAGCAACCCGCCGTTTTTTTTTTATATCTATAGCCAATCGGATGCGCTGAGAAACCTACAGCTTTTTTGTATATCTGTAGCCGATCGAAAGCCTAGAGCAACCCGTCGCTTTTCTGTATATCTGTAGCCGATCAGATTCGCAGAGCAACCCTTCGCTTTTTGTATGTCGGCTGACCGGATGCGCAGAGAAACCCATAGCCGTTTGTATTTGTATGTCAGCCGACCAGGTGCAATCCCGTAGGCTTTAGTAAATTTGTATGTCAGCCGACCGGGTGCAATCCGTAGCCTTTTGTAAATTTGTATGTCATCCAACCGGATGCGCATAGCAACCCATAACCTTCTTCTTCTTTTTTTCTTTTCTTTTTTGTTCAAGCGGCCTCTGGGGACCCTTGCCAGCATGGTGCCCGGAGCACGTTACTTGAATTTTGTTGCATAACAAATCATGAAATTCAAGACAAGATAATATTGATGTTTTTTAAAGTTAATAAAGTGACAACCTACACATGCGACTAGATGACATGCATACTTCTTGAAGCGAAAGTATTTCAAGTAAGCTTTATGAAAAACCGGGGGTCTAACAACCACACCCAATATTTTGTTTGGCAATTTGTATGGACTAACTCCAATATAATTCCAAGAGAATCAACTAGATAGTCAGACTCAATCAAGAAAATACATTCAAGAGTTATATCTTTGTTTCTCAATGTAATCGGCAAATCAAACAGATAGGAATCCACGAGCCTGATTATTATGAGAAACAACTTGGACGGTATCAAAAACCAATATCCAAGTGTCAATCAATTTATATCAACAACCAAAGGTTGGATTTTCCAATTGATTGAACTAAGCACAACTTGTGATATTTCAATTATATAAACAAATATAATGCGGAAAGGAAATAATACAGACACCATAAATTTTGTTAATGAGGAAACCGCAAATGCAGAAAAAACCCTGGGACCTAGTCCAGATTTAAACACCACAATATATTAAGCCGCTAGAGACACTATCCTACTACAAGTTAGCTTTGGACTGGAATGTAGTTGAGCCCTAACCAAGTCTTCGATTAAGGTACAGTCGCGTTCCTTACGTCTCCAGAACCACGCCGGATTCTACGCACTTGATTCCTTAGCTGATCTCACCCACAACTAAGAGTTTCTACGACCCAAATTCGGAGACTTATAGACAAATCTTTCTCACACAGAAAAGCCTATTCTGATAGATAAATTTGTCTCCCAAAGAAGTACCTATGAAGTTTGTTCAGACTTATGATAAATCAAGGTGCACAAGAACTAATTGATAATCCAGAATTATATTCCCGAAGAACATCCTAGAAATATCAATCACCTCACAATAACTTAACTATATTGTAGTAGAAGAAGTTATTGTGGAATCACAAAGAATGAGACGAAGAGCTTTGTGATTACTTTTTATATCTTACCTATCAGAGATAAATCTCGAGCAAATCTTAGATAAGATAGTACTCAACACGATAGAACAAGTAAAATCAGAATACGCAACTACAAAGAAAATAGTTGGATCTGGCTTCAGAATCCTAATGAAGTCTTAAAGTCGTTAACCTATAGTGGTTTTAGAAAAACCTAGGCAAAAGAAGAATCGACTCTAGTACGCAACTAGTATCACACATAAGTGTGGGGATTAGGTTTTCCAGTTGATAGAGTCCTCCCTTATATAGTCTTCAAATCAGGGTTTGATAGCTTAGTAACAAAGTAATCAATATTCACCGTTAGATGAAAACCTGATTTAAGATTCAAGCTAAGTTTGCTTAAAACCAAAGAAATATCTCTCAACCGTTAGATGGTCTTAGCTTTTTACACACAAATGAAATATACATTCATTTACGTATGGGTAACCGTACCTAAACGTGTATAGCTGGCTCAACCATAGTTAACGGAAGTTAGCCATATGAACACTTTTGTATTAACCACATTCATCTAAAACTTCTACATCAAATATGATGATCAAACAACCATGAATGATAATCAAATGAATCTAATTGTGTTACTCATAGAGTTGTTCAATTGTATATATCTCATAGAAGTATATAAGAACCAATTGAAACAAAATCGGATTGATTCGTAACCGCACAAAGTACTTATACCGAAATCAATTCATGAACATTTAGCCACGGTTTGCAAAGATTGCATTCCTTAATTTATTAATGTATTTTGTTCTTGAGTATGAAAACATACTTAACCGATTTTAGAACATTAACCATAAAGTTTGCAAATGGGTATGCAAACCTTAGTTCCGGACTTTGGTCACATCCAGCAGTACGCAAACGGGTACGCATACTGCCGTCCCGGGCCTAACTCAGGTAGAACCATTTGCATACTGGTATGCGAACTTTGTTCCCGGACTTTAACAGTTAAAACCGTTCGCATACTGGTGCAAACAAGGTTTCCGGACCTGAATCATACCAAACAGTTCTGTTAGAGCACTGCTCAGTCGAACTCACAAGCGTTGCTATCTCAAGCTTATTTGTCAAGTTTAGTTGATCAAAAGTATTGTTAGAGCACTGCTCGGTCGAACTCGCAAGTGTTGCTATCTCAAGCTTTTTTTGTCAAGTTTAGTTGTCAAAACTATAAGTCTTGATTTCTAGTCTACTTAGCTAAGTCTCGGATTAGGATAGAATGTGTAGTTGAGCTTTAGACTTCAAGGTGTTCATCGGTTGAAGAAGAAGAACTACTAAGGGGAGATTGTGGAACTTCATCAACAAAAGGTATGTGGAGACTTGAACTCATCTATCACTCGGAAAGTATATTTCTATTCTATCTCCTATTGAGACAAAAAGTCGTATTGCTATATAGACTTCATATTATGCACATTTGGTATTTCGAGTTGAGTTTAACTCGCTTATCTATTTCTTGAAATATGTGTTGGTAAGCTTTCGCTTTAATCAAGTTCATCTTTTATTCTTGACGTAAGTCAAAAGATGATCATGTGAAAATCGCCTGGTAACATCATATATGATTTGTGTGAGACAGTCATTTGGTGTAGACTCGGAATGTTTCGTATTGATCATTTGATCACTTGAAAATTTCTTTGAAGCAAATAGTGTGTGTGAGACATCTATTCTTGTCTTCTAAGAATGTTTCAATGATTGAAATGGGAGTTTAGGACAATTAACCTTTGATTGGATGTAGCAAAGTATGTGTACTTGTATGCTAGCTGGTGCAAGATATTCCAAGTCCGGGAATCTAGTGTGCATACCCGTATACGTACTTGATTCAATAGTTTAAGTCCAGGAACTATAGTATGCGTACCCGTTTGCATACTTACTTCAACTGAGTTCAATTATGTACGACAGTATGCGTACCCGTTTGCATACTGGCGAACACATGCCAAGTCCGGCAACTTAGGTGTGCGTACCCGTTTGCATACTTGAGTGGGTTATGTTCTAAAATCGGCAATGTATGTTTACATACTCATGAACAAATACATTTATATAATAAGGAATGCAATACCGTGGCTATAATTTTCATGAATTGATTCGAGTGAATCAAAACCGATTTTGCTTCAATTGTGTCTTGTATACTTCTATGAGAATATAAACAATTGAACAACTCTATAACTAGTTTCATTTGAGTCATTTGAACTAGTTGTGTTAAGATAAAATGGGTTCATATGAAAGTGTTCATATGGCTAACTTCGGTTAACTATTGTTGAGCCAACTAGGTGTACACGTTTAGGTACGGTTATCCATATCCAAATGAAGGTGCATTTCATTTGTGTGTAACAAGCCATGACAATCTAATGGTTGAAAGATATTGGCTTGAATCTAATAAGGTTTTCATTTAACGGTGAATATTGGTTGCTTTGTCCCAAAGTAAACAAACCCTGTTTTGAAGACTATATAAGGGAGAACTCTAGCAACTGGGAAACTTAATCCTAACACCTCCTGTGTTATACTAGATGCGTACTAGAGTCGATTCTCCTTTAACCTAGATTTTTCCTAAAACCATTATAGGTTAACGACTTAAGGACTTCATTGGGATTGTGAAGCAACACCCAACTATTTTCTCTGTAGTTGCGTGTTCTGATCTTACTTTGTTCTATCGTGTTGAGTACTATCTTCTCTAAGATTTGCTCGAGATTTAATCTCCGATAGGTAAGATAAAAAGTAATCACAAACATCTTCGTCTCATCGTTTGTGATTCGAAAATATCTTGTTCCGCTACCATACGGTTAAGATTATTGTGAGGTGATTGATATTAGTTGGTTGTTCTTCGGGAATATAAGACCGGTGTATCAATTGGTTCCTGTGCACCTTGATTTATCATAAGCCGGAACAAACTCATAGGTATTTCTATGGGAGACAGATTTATCTATTCAATAGACTTTTCTGTGTGAGACATATTTGTTTATTAAGTCTTTGACTTTGGGTCGTAGCAACTCTTAGTTGTGGGTGAGATCAGCTAAGGGAATCAAGTACGTAGAATCCGGCATGGTTCTGGAGACGAAAGGAACGCGACTGTACCTTGATCAGTGTGAGATTGGTTAGGGCTCAACTACATTCCAGTCCGAAGTTAACTTGTAGTAGGCTAGTGTCTGTAGCGGCTTAATACAGTGTGGTGTTCAAATCTGGACTAGGTCCCGAGGTTTTTTGCATTTGCGGCTTCCTCGTTAACAAAATTTATGGTGTTTGTGTTATTTCTTTTCCGCAGTATATTTTCTATATAATTGAAATATCACAGGTTGTACGTAGTTCAATCAATTATATAATCCAACCTTTGGTTTTTGATATAAATTGATTGGCACTTGAACATTGGTATTTGGGACCGTTCAAATTGTTTCTCATATCAATCAGGCTCACAGAACTCTTTCTGTTTGATTGTAGATTGTATTGAGAAATAGAGATATAACTCTTGGATATATTTCCATAGATTGAGTTTGGATGTCTAGTTGATTCTCTTGGAATTATATTGGAGTTAGTCCATACAGATTTCCTAAACGAAATATTGGGTGTGGTTGTTGTACCCCCGGTTTTTCAATTGGTATGAAGAAGGCAAACACGCTAAGACCTCATAAGTCTGTGTTTGTGGCAATCTGATTTGTGTGGATATCTATTTATCTCAAACTCACGCACATTGAAATGAGTTCCAAAAGCTTTGATTATGCCAAATGTCTTGGTCTTACCTCCAAGGATAACTCCTTACTTGATTCTTACGAATCCCGAGGTAGAAAAATTTTGCTATCAGATTCTGATAACATTCCCTCTAATGTGACATTTGACACCATGTCTGAAGCTGAAATGGAACTTACTAGAACATTAAAAAAAATCTGCTGAGATTATCGATTTTCAAGGTTCCAAAATAAAGTCTCTTGAATAAAAACGCACTCATCTTATTGATGAACTTAAGAAGTCTCTTTGTCGAGAATGAGAACTCTACAGTATCGTTGAGTCATTCTCTAACAATATCGAAAAGCTTGTTCAAGAAACTACCCTACATCGTGAAAAGATTAGTGTTCTTGAAGATATTGTTAAAGAAGATTCAGTTAGAGAAAAATGTTTGATCGAGACTCATTCATCAGATCACAACAACATTCGTGTTGGAAAAGAGAAACTGGTAGCAACACTTCTTCTAGCCCAAGAATAGTGCAAATCCTTAAAAAGGAAAACTCTGTTTTAATGAGTTAACCTTCTTCTGTGTCAATCTCTAATTCTTATGAGGAATTACAGTACATGAAGAAAAATACTCCACAGGAAGAATCTGCTAAGAAATGTTTACATAACTTGCAGACTTCTAATAAGGCTACGAGTTTATAATATGGTTCTTCCGATGCCTCTCTTGCACGAATCTGTTCTTTTTGCGGAGAAAGAAATCATTATGATTCACGTTGTTTGCTAGAAAAAAAACAGATTTAAGATCTCCAAAGTCTACTTCTTTTTGCTGTCAAAATAGTGAATTGTCTTACGACATCTACTATGGATTTCATTCCTGCAAAAAACTAAAATCCTCATGCACAAGGTTTCCAAAGTCACTCTTCTAGAAACCCTTACAGGAATTGTGTCCCTCTTAATGGTGTTAATTCTTGTGCTACTACTGTATACATTACCCGTGCTAATGAGAATAAGTCTGGTAGAACTAAGTCTAGGAAATGGAATTCTCTCATTTCTGATCCTCTGGAACCTGTCTCCATAGGTTCTAGATTTATTCCTCAGAAAAATCCTTCTGATGGATACTCAAAAAGGTTTATAACTTATTCATCTGGAATAAGAAACAACCGAATGAAGGTAAGGAATGCAAGACTCAAACACTCGGATGGTATTTACAACTCATCTCTCAATATCCATGGTGGGATTACATCTCACTTTTCTATCTAGCTCTAGGTAATGACATCCTTGTATCTAACTTGAGAGTTGCAAGGATGATATTTGAGAGATGCTCAAGTTTACTGTAGGTTACCATCTGTCTTGTGTTTGAAACAACTGTTTTCTTCTATTATGGTTATTGAGTCATATCTTGACTCCTAGTAACTTTTGTATCTCCTTCGTATGCTCTGATTCAAAGTAAACCTTTTAATTATTGAGCTGTGTAAGTATGAGATATCTAAAAACAAAGTGTAATTCCTTTTATTGGATCTTTTCTGATCCATTAAACCATCATAACTGGTCCATGAACATCCCTGTCTTTCTTGGGAGTTTCTAGGGCTTCCTTAACAAGGGTGTCTTTCTCTTGTTCATAAACATATATATCTTATATTTTATTTTTTTTCCATCCCTAATTAAAAAAAATGGATAACTCCTCAAGGCCTCAGGAAGTGGTTAATCTTGAGATGGAAGAAGACATTAAAGGATGTGATTTTGTTCAAGAACTTGTCTTGAAAAAGATGCTTGCAAGGAAAGAGTATAACACTTGGATTGGTGAATGTGTCAAGGATTTAATCCACTCTCACAATGACTCAAAGGTCGAATTTGAAAATATCCAACTGCAAATAAATCATCTTATTGATGAACAGACCAAAATCCTTGAAAATCAAAAGGTCTTGATATGAAATCAGAAGAAGCTCATCGTGGACTGCATCAAAGCTAGGCAGCTTGCTCGTATTGTTGATCGGAAAGTAAATGTTTTAACTCATGAACATGGGATTTCCATGGTCAAAAGAATCAAGGATATCAGTGATACCTTTTATGATGGAGCTTTTCAAAGGTATGAAGTTATCAAAGAAACTAGATTTTATTTTGTCTAGGAAACTTCTTATGAGAATTTATTCTTGTGTTTTAAGAAGGATAACTAGGTTTGGAATAACAATTATTGTGACTGATTGTCCCATATAACTCAAAAGGGGGAGATTATTAGAGCACTGCTCGGTCGAACTCGCAAGCATTGCTATCTCAAGCTTGTTTGTCAAGTTTAGTTGCCAAAACTATAAGTCTTGATTTCTAGTCTACTTATAGCTAAGTCTCGGATTAGGATCGAAAGTGTAGTTGAGCTTTAGACTTCACGACATTCATTGATTGAAGTTAAAGAACTACTAAGGGGAGCTTGTGGAACTTCATCAAAAAAAGGTATGTGGAAACTTGAACTCATCTATCACTCAAAAGTCTATCTACTCTATCTCCTATTTGAGACAAAAGTCGTATAGCTATATAGACTTCGATTATACACATTTGATATTTCGAGATGAGTTTAACTCGCTTACATATTTCTCGAAATATGTGTTGGTAAGCTTTTGCTTTAACCAAGTTCATCTTATATTCTTGACGAAAGTCAAAAGATGATCATGTGAAAATCGTCTGGTAACATCTTACATGATTTGTGTGAGACAATCATTTGATGTAGACTTGTAATGTTTTGATCTATTGATTACTTGAAAATTGCTTCAAAGCTAATAGTTTGTGTGAGACAGCTATTGTCGTCTTCCAAGAATGTTTCAATGATTGAAATGAGAGTTTAGAACAATTAACCATGATTGGATATAGCACATTATGCGTACTTGTATGCTAACTGTTGCAAGTTATTCCAAGTCCAGGAACCATCGTATGCATACCCGTATGCGTACTGGTTGGTTTAATGAAAGTCTGGGAACTTAGTATGCATACTGGCGTAAGTTCATGACTGGAAATTCAACTGAGTTTGGTAGGTATGCGTACCCGTTCGCATACTGGCGAACCCAAACTTAGTCCAGCCACTTAGGTATGCGTACCCGTTTGCATACTTGAGTAGGTTATGTTCTAAAATCGGTTTGTTCATGAACTAATATATTTATACAATAAGGAATACAATCTTTTGCAAACCATGGCTATAATGTTCATGAATTGATTCGAGTGAATCAAAATCGATTTTACTTCAATTGTGCCTTGTATACTTCTATGAGAATATAAACAATTGAGCAACTCTAGAACTAGTTTCATTTGAGTCATTTGAACCAGTTGTGTTAAGATGAACAAGGTTGATATGAGAGTGTTCATATGGCTCACTTCGGTTAACTATTGTTGAGCCAACAAGGTGTACACGTTCAGGTACGGTTACCCATATCTAAATGAAGTCACTTTTCGTTTGAGTGTAACAAGCTAAGTTCGATCTAACGGTTGAAAGATATTAGCTTGAGTCTAATCAGGTTTTCATCTAACGGTGAATATTGAATGCTTTGTTACCAAGGTAACATTGATCCCAACTAAAGCTATGCTTTGTTATCTGCTACATCATACATGCCTCCATGGGAAAGGTTTTTGCCACACTAAAGATTTCCTTCCCCGATCAGTCCCTCTTGTGAATCCTTGACATAATTCATGATCCCAGATCTAGGCCTCGCGGTGAGGAATGTGAGATTGTATTGCATAGAAATTGGGTGCCCGGATCAATCCTGACATGATGTACCGGAGCGTCAGGCGCTGAAACCACTTGCTTGACAAACTACCTCAACTAACCGTCGCGGATCAGGTGTTGGACTATATCTTTCACTTCTTGGAAGTCATTGGTCGAATCCCCCCTGAACAGATGATACTGGCAGAACTCCGATGGTTCTTTGTTTCGTCAAACTGTATGCCTTGGGTCTTCGGGTATCTGATATTGTTTTTTTTTCCACTTCCTTAAAGATTTATTCTAGGGGTGCATTCAGAGGCGTGTATGTCTTTGGTTCGTGCCGAGGTTTCTTCCCCTTTTCAACCACTCCTTTTTTCTTGACCCTTTGTGTTGGGGTCCCGATCTCTTCTCGGGTCGATTCGAGTCTTCCTTTGGAGCTATCCCTGTCGTCGCGCTTGACTCTTGGACGCCTCTATCATGTGCTCCTCTTGTATCTCTTCCAAGGCGATGTAATGTTCTTGCATCTTTCTCATATCCTTCAGTGTTTGTGGTTTTTCGATAAACATAGCTATCCAGATAGGATCCGATTTCCCGAGGGAATTCTCAAACCCGAATATTTATTGGTCCACTGGTACCTTCCCGATATCGGTACAAAGTTTTCTCCATATGTCAGTTAAAGATCTAAGAGGTTCCCTGAACCTTCTTGCCAGAGTGAACAGTTTGTTTACCCTTGGCCTAGCGATGCTGTTGTGCATATAGGTTTCGAGAAAAGTTTTTACTAGGCCTCTATAATTTCCAATTGATCCTTCGGGTAAAGTGTAGAACCAATTCTTAGCTGCGCCTTCCAGGCTAGCCGGGAAAAATTTGCACATAACAACATCGTTGTAGTAGCGACATCATATACATCTTAACATGCTCCACAGCATCTCCTGTGCCATCGAACCAGGATGGGAAGGTTGGTAGGGTGCATTTTGGAGGAAATGGCGCTTGCTCCAGCTCTCGGGTAAAGGGGGTCTTTTCAGCTTCGTTGATGACTTCCGCCAATTTGTCATCCTCACCATCTCCAGCCAGCTTCTTAACCATTTCCTCAAGTTGCCTGAGCTTAGCTTTAGTTGCGTCATCGGGTCCGCCGTTCTGTTGGGGTATTTCTAATTCGGTTGATGAATCTTCGGGAGGGCTGTACCCTATTCTCGGGTTTGTGAGTTCGGGCAAGGGTCCTCGGTGTCTGGGAGGTTCATAAACATGTCCGGATCGGGTTCGATCGCTTAATGCTCCCCGGTTTGACGATCCTCGTGATCTCGGCCCTTGATTTCTAAGTCAATGGTTCTCTTGCTCAAGTACTGTATTTATCCTTTGTAACTTTCTCATGAATTCCTCCTGTCTCCTTTGGTTCGCCAAAATTTCCAATAAGGTCGGGTCTGTGCTCTCATGACTAGAGGATCGTGCTGATGGTTCCCTGGTGCATCCGATGGTGCCGGTGGTGGCTGTACTGCTGGTGCTCGGGTCTCGTTCCTTTTCCCTAATCGAATCTGTCGGAGTCGTTCCTTTTCGCGGTATATAGCTGCTTGGTGTTCAGCGTGCAACCTGGCCCATCGGCGTTCTTCCTGTGCTAGCAGTACTTCGTCATCGTCTACAGTGTCCGATGCGGTCAGATCATCTATCATGTTCTCGGGTCTTCTCTGACTTGGATCGATGCGTCCTAAGAAAGTGTGGTCATCATCCTGACCCAGATTGACTTCCTCGTTGATTGTTGTCATTCCCGCAGCTGGTGCTTGATTAGCCTCGGGTCATGGTCGATGACTACTCTCTTGCCGTGAGTCAGTAACTCCTTCTTGCATGCTGGTCCCTACTACTGTTCAGTTCCTCAAAATCCTGACAGTTCTCGAAGTGCTGGCCATCGGGTCGTGTCTACTTTTTTCTCCGAGAATTACACCTACATCACCAAAAAAACAACACCTCACTTTGAACCGTTTTCAAAAAGGTTTTATAAAGAAAGTACGGTAGAAAAAGGTTCTGTCCGCCTGGCAATACTTAGACACAAGTACGATTCTCCTACTTTTGTTGTGCTGAACTCAGCAAAACTGGTTTGTTTGTCTACCATGATACTTTGTCAAGTGGGTTATTGATTTGTCGCTATCTGTACTTTCCCTATGCATTAATCATTATTTGTCCTAACATTCCCTCTACCAGGTGCTATTGCTCAGCCGTACAAGAGTTTGGAAAAGTGACTCTAATCAAGTTTTGATGTAGTGACTTCCTTCATTGAAATTTGACGGAATCACCACTCTCAAGTTGCGATTAATTGAGGCGTGACTTAAATACGATTCGCCCCTCTCTATGGTTTCCTTAAAGTTCATCAAGGATAATCTTACCTTGGAACTTTTTTGGTTTTCCATTCGAATCCAAACTTTCATATAATCAGGAGATGAAACTTTTTAACAAGACGCTTAAGGAAACATCGTAGTTATAGATATCGGCAATCTAACTCATTGATTTTGAGCCGATTTACCGGCGATGGTACGATCCGATGACATCGTTTTCTCAGATTCCAGGATTTTAACATGAAACATAAACCCTCTTCGCTTTCTGTTAGCCAGTGAGATGAAGTTTCTTGTAGCTTCAACCAAACATCATAGATGTCATTTTGGGAGCTTACGAATCTTTCTAACAACTCACATAGCAAAAGAAACTTAAAAATCCATGCTTTTTGAGTAGCTTAAACATGAACTTAAGAGCCGAAGTCAAAATAACTTAAGCTTTAAAGAACTAGAAACAATGGTTTTTCAAGAGTAACAAAACAAATGAGTTCAGCAAACTCGTGGCTACAAATATGCAACGTATCTATAAACAAAATCTTTAAAACTAATAACAATAGTTTCTCTTTTAGCTTCAACTATCATCATAGATGATTAGGAGCTTTAGATTCTACTCTTTTAATCATTTCCAAGGTATCTAAAGATGTTACTCATCCCCTTAGTCGACGCCAAAATGTAGTTGTAAGAAGTTATACATCCCACATCTAACATTCACAATGAAGAGATAGTAAGATAAGCAAGTAAGAGACTCATAAGAACACAAGATATACGTGGTTCGGCATGATTACCTACGTCCACGGGGGTGAAAGGATGATCTTATTACTTCTCTCAAATTACAATGAAGATGGCTCTCAACAATATCTAGTCTATCTCCTTACTCACTTACAAATCACTTGCCCTTTCTCTCATTACAAGGGTCTATATTTATAGGCTAAGATGTTCATACAACGAGTTATATTGTTAGTCACATCCTATCCATTTTGATGGTCTTTTCGGGTGATTATCGACACCTTCTTCCGATACTTCATTCCCGATTGTATCCTCCACTGAAGAATAGGTCTCCCGATCTCGCCTTAAGTTGACCTTCACCCAGTGGCAATAACCCTGACATTGTTTAGTCTTACGTTCACACTCTGCCTGATCCGAGCTTACCATCCTATATACCCGAGCCGATCATGACGTGACCCTACTGCTCTTTCCCGTGCTTTGTCAGTGCATTTAATGCCTTATCCTCGAATCAGTCCCGATCGTTGAATACGGTCTTCACTTTACATGTGCTATCTTCTCCTCCACATGCAGTAGATATTCTCTTTTACTTTGCTAGATCCGAGGGGGTGATTCTGTGCTTCGCCTTGCTTCCTTATTCGGTACATCATAGCTTAGGATCGTGCCACCTTCATCTGTTAACTAATTGCTACTACATCTTCCTAGCCTTTTGTTTTCTAACTTGTAAAATTCATTTTCTAAATTTTTTAATTATAAAAATAACTAATATTTATGTATTTTTTAATTGTCTTTTCATTTCATATTCATTTTATTTACTTATTAAAATAAATTAGGTGACTCTGTTTCCACCCTAATTTGTTGCTTTTCTAGTCTAAACAACCCAGCTAGACAAAGGCAAAGGAAACAACCTAAATAACAAACTAAGGTGGGTATAACCCGATCTGAACGGTAAGTAAAAATACTGGGTATTACACAAATAATTAACATTTTTGTTACTCAACATCTTCAACTTTAATTTCTAGATTCATAATCTAGTTTGTCAGAGTTATTTCGGTAAACAAATCACTATTATTCCCCGAACAGTCTTCCCAGGGTAGCCACCAGTGGTAGGATGCAATAAAGGCCTGACATTTCAGCAGCACACAGATACATATTTTTCTATAACTCATTTCAAATCAGTGTATTTAATCCTACACGCATAGCAAATAAAAAAATATGGGATGACAGAAAACTTTGTCATAGGACAACAGTGAGATTTATTCTGACAACGAACAAATATTTTACTAGGTATTCATGGTACTTTTATTAAAATTTGTAACGTGCATAATAAAAAAATCGGTAAATGTTTTAAATTGTCAGTTACATATTATACATTTTTTTGTCTCTACAAGTTATAAAGACTCTCTAAAATACTCTCTGAGAATCAGTAGAAATATCTAGATTTTCAGAGAGTCTCCGAGAGTCGCTCAAATAAAAAATCTGTGAAAGTCTATAGAAATCTCATTTGACTACCCCCCTGTAACATAATGTACCCAGTGACTTTCAAAAACTATAACTCAATAATTATGCATTAATATACTTTTATGATAATAGAGAAACATAATACTACCTAAATCAAATGTTAAAATAAAAATCCAGAATAGTAAACAAATGAATAATGATTATTAATTAATATATAAAATTGAGTCGTGCTGTGACGAGGTCACCCTCGTGACAGCATCCGTAAGGGTGCGCTTTCTAGTCCTTAGATATTACAAGGTTGTATCTTGATGTAAGATTTAGAAAATAAAATCGCACTTATTATTCTCATTGTTCTTAAGTTTTTTTTTCCATCTAGTATTTTATTTTATTTGTTTCTTAGTCCTTATAGTAAATCTAGGTGTAATACTAGTTTCCACTCTTTACAACATTACTCCTAAAATTAAAAGATTCTTCTCTACTGTTTATCCCTCCTACTTACTAGTTTCTTTATGATTCATCATTAGTTGCATATAAGTAATTATAGAGAGCTACTTGAGGAAAGGAAATTTCAGTGACCCAAGATATTGTATTGAGTAGCGATAGGATGAGGAATGGATATAACCAAGAACTGATACATTGGAAGACTGGAACACAACAAGAAAAACTTATAAAACAGGAATGATTAACTAATCCCCTCAAATCCGTTCCCCGTACTTTAAGTTAATCCATCTTCTTCCATATTCGAAGAGATATAAAAACCTCATGGCAGCATTAAAAACCTAAGGGTGTGGTAAATGTTTCTTGATTTACTACAAGGATTAATGAACAAATAAAAATAAATATTGGATATAAAAATAAAATAATAAATATATTTTTATTTGTGAAATCTTGCCTCGAGATACATGTGTATAATATCTAAGGGCTAAAAAGCGCACCCTTACAAATACTGTCACGAGGGTGACCTCGTCACAGCATGACTCATATAAAATTTCATAAATAAATCAATTCATACAAAACAACATAACAAATTTAAAACAAAAATCATGATTATTAGTATAAAATAAAATAAATAAATATATGTGATTTTAAAGCTAAAATAGGTTGGTTCTGATATTAAGTAGAAACCCCATACCTCAAATAGTTTTCCAAAATTCTTCATATAAGTACAACACTTTTTTCCAAAAATAAATCATATTTATTTTTGCTTCTTTTTGGATAGATAAAACCATGAGAAGGAGGTATTGTAAGTGATGGATAAAAGGGGTTAGTTTTTTTTTTTTGTTACTTAAAAAGAAAAATCAAAGAGAGAAAATCAAAGAGAAATAGAGAAAGGTGAAAGTGATTGATAGGTTTTGTTTTGTTTTGGGAAGGAAAAATAGAAAAGAGAGAGAGACAATTGAAAGTGACGGCTAAGGTTTGCTTTTTGTTTTGGGGTGAAAGACTTAATAAAGTAGAGACAAAAAGTGAGAGAGAAAAATAGTCAAAACAATAAATCCAATTTTGTTTCATAGGTAAATATTTTGCAAACCTAATTCTACTTTTAGTTATCAACTCCATAGTGATAAGGGATGCACTATTTAATAAACACACCCCATTAACTTAACTACATACACCACGGTCATACAATTTATTAGGGCGAGTTTGGGAACCGGGATATCCCAACCTAGGTTGGTTTATCCCTCAGAAAACGGTTATTTTTTGTTTGTGTCATACTAATTCTAGTCATGGATAAGGATAAGGAAACCTCCCGTAATTTTCGAACACCAAAAAAGCACAATTATGGTATTCTCCAGTATACTCGTTCTCTCCTTTTCCCAGCCAGGAATAGTGCAACAAAATCCACCACTAAACCAACGTAGGGTTCTATAAGTACGTTACTCTTTTACTAGCCACAAGCTTCACATTCCTTTCTCATAGAAATCTCAGGTATCAAAAAAAAAAAAAAAATTGTTATAAGCGATACAATTTTTCATCACACAAAACTGATTATTTATTTTTTTACAGAGGTTCTTCTTACTCCTCTATCGCACCAGGTACTTTATCTCACCCTTATTCAAAACAAAAAAAAAAAAAAATGAAAATCGCAGTGGGTTTATGGTTACTTATGATTTTCTTGATAAGAATGGTGAAAACGCGGGGGTACCAAAATACACCACCACTTTTTTCTTAGGCAATTTGTATGGACAAACTCAATACAACTCCGAGAGTTAAACTCAATCAAGGAATAAAATCTAGAGTTATATCTAACTCTCTTGCTATTAGAATGTTTACAGAATCAAATCCGTGAACCTAATCACTAAAATATTACTTGGACGGTACAAAAGACCAATGTCTAAGATATCAAGTCGTATCCAATAAACTAAGTCGGATGTATCTACTATGATTGACCAACGCACAACCTGTGATATTTCAATTCTAAAGATAAACAAATAATGCGGAAAAAGAAATAACACAGACACCGGAAGTTTTGTGAACGAGGAAACCGCAAATGCAGAAAAACCCCGGGACCTAGTCCAGATTGAACACCAAACTGTATTAAGCCGCTACATACACTAGCCTACAACCAATCAACTTCATACTGGAATGTAGTTGATCCCTAAAAGGTATCCCACCGATAATGGTACAGTTGCGCTCCTTACGCCTCTTGAATCCCAGCAGGACTCCGCGCAATTGATTCCATTAGCTGACGTCACACCAACTAAGAGTTGCTTCAACTCAATTGAAGACTTTGAACCAATCTGCCCCCCACAGATTAATCCTATATATGATTTCATTTTACAATCAAATAACTTGATCAAAGGTGTGGAAA
>JAJJMB010003633.1:277673-368414 GCA_023531105.1 Papaver atlanticum | reverse complement strand
TTGGATTTACTTGAGGCACCCACTGCTCCATATAGGCCACCAGAAGTTATAACCCTGAGAAGGTAACCTGTTTGCCTTCACACTCCTATATATGAGGACTCAGCTGGTTGTCCCTTATCCACGCCTAGGCTCCATGTAGCACCCACTTATGAAATGACTCTTTTGCCGTTTTGCGTCTATTTCTTCTTTCTTTTGCTCCATTGACTCCAAAGTACCTAACTTAAAAGTAAACATAAGATACATAATTTACAAGAAAACATAGCAAAGAAAGCATAAACTATAGATATAAATGAAGGTGTTTATGACACCTATCAAATTCCCCCACACTTAGACTTTGCTAGTCCTCGAGCAAACCAAACTAAACTAATTCTAAAACATACAACAACTCCCTTTCGTTGAGGTTACGGTTACACTTAGCATGTATAACAAGCCTTTGAACCCCTAGGTGTCCCTAGTGGACGAGTTATAGTCTCGTGGAGGTTTACAAGAGGTATACCTACAAAACCTACTTTTCCAACTTAAAAGTTCTCCGAAATGATAGCATCCAACGTGCTAAGAAGACATAGAGATTCTGCACACTAGTCATAAGAAGTTAGACATATATATGAACACAATCTCATCCTTAAAAGTTGAGAGAGAAATAACCATCCCTTATCGAAAGAAATCCAAGTTCGAGAGTGATCAAAAGTCTCGACTCTGCCTCACCAGAAAGGGTTTTATGAAGTTGCTCTCAATAATAAACAACTTTTTTATGGGTCACACATGTGTCCAGGTAGGAGTGAAGAGAGAATCCTGTGACACGTTGAATAGTAGGAAGGCAAAACCCTCCGAATTGTTTTTTGAAAACCCACATCTTTTATTGTTTTGAAAACCCATTTTTCTGACGATCTCTAAGAAAGAAAATCAACCACTTAACGAAGGTGGGAATATGCTTGATGACCTCGTTATCCGTTCGACGTGCAGTTAGCACCACTCTCACAACGTTCATAAAAACGTCTTCGGTCTACAATCCTTGTCTTCATCTTCGTCTCCGGTCTTCAACTCTTGATGATGAAATCTTGAACTTCGTAGAATCTTGACAATGTGATACTTTTCTTCTAATTCCTTGTTGTTTGAAACTTCATTATGGATGTTCCTTCTTCCATTAGCTTAATTGAAAGAATAAAAAACTAAAAAAAATGAACTAAACAAACCAAAATATGATACAATGACTTTTTCTTATATTCTTTTTTTTTTAATTTTTTTAATTTTATGAGACAAGAAAAATAAGTTAAATACACAACGAGAGCAAAATAAAACAAAACAAAATAATAATTCTTGTAATGAACCTAAAGAAATTTTATCTTGTATTTTTTTAATTCTTTTTTCATTTTTTTTCTTATTTTTTTCTTTTATGAGACAAGAAAAATAAGTTAAATACACAACGAGAACAAAATAAAACAAAACAAAATAATAATTCTAGTAATGAACCTAAAGAAATTTTCTCTTGTCTTTTTTAAATTCTTTTTTCATTTTTTTTCCTCATTTTTTTCATTTTTCATTTTTTTTAGACAAGAGAAAATAATACAAATACAAAATAGAGATAAAATAAAAATGCAAGTACAAAGGCCATGGTGTAAGTACTTTACCGCTTGATTCTTCACAACTTGTATGTCTTGATATCATAAACTTCTTGAACTCTCATCTTGATAATCTTCGCTCTTGTACATAAGTCTTCAACTTGTAAAAATTCTTCTCCTTGTCTTGTTGCTTTATTTGAATCTGAAATCTGCTCATTTTTGTACTGTTGCTTGTAAACTTTGCACGTCTTCAACTTTCCTTCGAATTTGTGATGCTCCTCTTGTTGATGATGATGGTGTTTCAATGGACCTGTTGGTGTAGAGAGAGATAAAGTGGATGATGCTAACTGCGAACAAGATTACAAGTGGTATGTAAGTTAGCAATTCGATGACACCCTCATAATTGATAAAATAGCACTCAAGAGATCAAAGTAGTGCTTCTATTGGCGGGAGGTTGGGTAGCTCACCATTCTACCCGGAGTTTACGTACGGTGACACACACTCTAAAAGCACATATTTAGACACGTACAAAGAATTGAAGGTCGGTGCCTCACATGATGTAACAATGGGTAGTCTCCACTATGGGGGATTACAACTCTAATACCGAATTTAATCTGCACCTCATTTGCCACTGGCATGGTTAAATCCAACTTTAACTCTCATACAAGCAAGAAACCCGATCACGTTCTCTGGCATCTCTAAGTTCAGTCACTCTTATGAGAATTTCGATGTAATCTTAGCGACATGTATACTATGTGACTCTAAACTAACTATAAGTTGGAGTTTTTCATGCACTGATTTACAAAAAAAAAAAAAAAAAAAGTTGAAAAATCATGAAAAATTTACAATGCAATTGCTTAACCACTCCCCCACACTTAAACTTTACATTGTCCTCAATGTACATTGAATCATCCAAGTAGAGTCAAGGTGGGAAATTCATAAAAATGATATGCAACAAGAAATCAGAAATCAGAAAATAAAAAATAAAAACAAGACAAGAAAATTAAAATAAGAGATAAGAGATACAAAACCAATGGGTTGCCTCCCATGCAGCGCTTGATTTAAAGTCGTCAGCCCGACTATATCCTTGCAAGATTCATTCCCCATATACCAACAATCTGAAAAGTTGGGGATCCTTCCATGTAACCTGTTTTGCAAATATTAGCTTCACACAAATATTAGTACAAGAAAACAGAATTGAAGCTATCGCCCCATGAAGAACATAAAAATCAGGAACTTCTATGGTTTCTTCTTTGCAAACATCCATAGTATGAGAATCAAATGTTTTTGATGGTGGATATCGAGAAACAAAGTCATTTAACAATATTCTCGAAGAACATGTATTCAAGCCAATAAGAGGAAAAGGAGAAGGATTAATAGGCAAAGGGTTAGACAATCCTTGCAACTCTTGTGTTATGGTATCCCCTCCATCCTTAAAGAATTCAAGTGAATTACTTACCTCTTGTACATCGTGGTCCTCTATCAAACCTTGCAAGCATTCGTCGTCCATTTCTTCCCTTACCAAAATCTCGGCATAAACATCATCATTACAATCCTTTGCAAGCTCAATTGGGTCTTCCACAATATTGGTCAAACCGGTCTGACTCTCAACATACTCATCTTCGTCTGCATTTTCAAACTCACCGAAATCAGAATCGTCGTCGGTTTCCCAACCTTTATCACGATGTCGTTTAAGTTCCATACGAATGGTCCTACTAATTTCATCGACAAGCTCTTCCGAGGCTCCATCATCTTCCAACTTGTATAATTTTTGTGCAAGTTTTCTAACGTTCACACGCTTACCACCATTAGCTATAATAGGTTCTCTTTCCCATGACTCTTCCCTTTGAATGGGTAAATGATCATAACTACGATCCGGAGTCGGGTAAGAAAAAGTGTTGCAGAAATTGGTTTGTGCGACGTTCCCTTTACCACGGTCAAGTTGGTCTAATCCATTTATAGTATTCATACATCTCGGATAAAGCCAATTGGAAGTAGAATTGTCCCACCTAGGTGCTTGACTTACATACCCGCTACAAGGTTGTTGTTGGTATGTATGAAAATCACCATAAGCTCTTGGATAATGATCATAGCCAATAAATTGGTTCCGATCGTATCCCATAGATGGTGGGCAATCGTCATAGTGTTGAGGCGGTTGAAAACCGTATCCATTGCTCCAGTATGCTCCTTCCATGTGACAATAAGTACCTGAAACAAGAGTTCTCAAAACTATATCAAAACCAGAAAATAAGAAAAACTAAAAACAAAACTAAAGATAAGAAACCAAAAACAAGTGACAACCGCTGCCTCCCCGGCAACGGATCGTTGTCGTAGGCGTCAAAAATAAATTACACTTTCTCACTACTCAAAATATATAATATAGCAAGGGCAAGAAAGGATCGTTCCCACAGAGAGGACTAGGTTGCCAATATGTTTCGGTTTCTTATGTAAAGCAAGGGGGGATTTTTCTGATTTATGTAACTCAAACAAATATAAAAGCAAATAAAGAAAAGTAAACAAATAAATTCAAAGATGTGAAAACATTGGTTAAGGATTTCGTTTTCATTCACAAACATATTCTTGTCATAATAATTAGAATTGATACTTAATCTCTACTTTATCAAAGGCCCTAGGATACCTTGATCGCAAGTATATCCCGCTAATTTCCTCTTGTCATCAACAAACACATTAAAAGATGCGAGTATGAATTCTATCTAAGAGAACAACCTAACGTGTAAAAGCACTAATCAAGTTTAATTCCCTAGATGCATTAAATTCTATGCAATCAGGCCAATCAAAGCAATCGAACGTGTAAAAGTACTAATCCGATTTAACAAAGGTTATGATTCACTTGTGACTACTAGGATGTATCACTACAAGCAATATTCACAATTATGCTACTTGCAATCAGAAATTTATCACTTTTGCGTATAATAAACTCTAATCTAGCAATAGAGATGAAAACAAACTAATCGATTCTAGACTCGACCAAACAAGCATTCAAATCATATAACAATATAAACGATGAATCATAAACGATACAGCATGGAGACAAAACTAATTTATTGAACACAACCCATGTTTGGAAATCCAACTTATTCCTTAACCAAGAGAAAACTAGGTAAACATAATGGAGTTCATCACAAGAATAAAGAGAAAATCTATTATGTTGTAAACCCTAGAATAAAAGTCGAAGTAAAGATCCCCATTGTGGTGTTCTAAAACCCTTTTTATATCTCTTTTCAATTCTGCCCGATTCCAAATTAAGTGTCTCGCCATCCATTAGCCAAGCCCAGTAAAATAAGCCCAAGTCCTTCTCTTAGTCAAATCGGGACAGCTGAGTCAACTCACCAGAAAGGAATTCTGGCCGAGATCTTGTTTTTCTCTGACATTCCCCAGCCGATTCCAGGCCATTTCTACAGCTTTCCTGCATTGATTTCAATCACATTCATTCAATTGCTTCATCTGCTCCCATTCAACCATTAGCAGCACCTTATGGTTCTTTATTTACAATCACCAGCTCCATCTGCAACTCAATTCACCACTGCCTCAGTCTTGACAGCAACAACTCCTGTGACTCCATCTCTATCTCAATTCCAAGTCCCACACATAACCATCCACCATCTTATCGACTGCAACCACCTTGTTCACTGCAATTGCAATTGCAGCTGCAACTGATTCTGCCACTACGCCACTATTCTTTGCTGCTCAGCTAACCATCAAAAACTCGAACATCTCCATCTCTGCGACACATACCACAAGCACCAGTTGCACATACACAGCCTTCATACCAAGCACCTGAGACTGCTTCATACCATACCATTCTCTGCATTTCAACTGCAAAATAATTTCAGAAGCCATCTCCTTGTTGTACTTCAGTTATACTATAACATCAGTTCCACCCATTCTCCTCTATGAGCTCAAACTGCATCACCAGAAACAACAACCACTGGCTCAACTCAACACTACAAGCTCACTTTCTTGACCAGCACCCAACATTTCAGACCTTCAAATTACGACCTGAACCTCTATCTCACATGGCAGTAACTCTCAACACCGATTCCTCTGAAATCTCTTTGTTCTTCTCATTCTCCAGAAACCACTGCCATCTTGTTCTTGGCAACCAACAGCACCAGATCGATTCCTTGGCAGCACCAGCTGCAACTCCATCTCAGTTACACACTGTCATAGCCAATAACCGTACTCAAATCAATTAACCACAGAAACCCAAATATCGACCAATCTTCATTCTGCCAGATCAACAAATTCATCCATCTACTTCTTACAGCATCAGTTCTGCAGCTGCAGTACCAGCACAACCTTCACTAACTTCTCAGCACAAGACCATTCTAACCACCTTTTCAATATCATTAGTACCAGCCACAACCAACTTATGCAATTCCAGCTCGTTCTTGTTCTCTTATATGAAGTTCACCATCACCTGAAGTTTGTCCCTGACCTTGACATTCATCTAATCATCCATCTGTAGCTTCATTACCAGCTCCAGATGCTCATTCGCTCATTGCTTCCCTGTAATGAGCAACCACCAGTTCCATGGCAGGCATCACAACACCACCACTTCCTCAAACCTTTGAAAACCATCCACATCAAACATTACATCAAACCCATCTCTGATACACAAACTGTAACCTGTAACCTTCTCCTTGCACTACTACTTGTAACTCCCATTAACTTCAACTGAATCAGTCACAAACCCATTTGCACAAACCCACACTTTCTGCAGCTCAACAGCATCTCCTTCCAAAACTCAAAACCCATATCAGTCAACCATCAAACCCGTTGTTCCTCAGCTTAAGAAATCTTCTACCGCTCTTCCTCTCCTTGCTGTGAATCTGATGGCAGCATCAATAACTGCAACAACCAACAACCCAATATCATATTTCTAATCCTTCTCTGGAATGACACCAAAACCATCTTCCTCGTCAAGTCTTGGTAGCAGGAACATCAATATCTTCTTCTGGTTTCAAATCGAGCTCAATCCCAACTCAGTAATTCATTAGAGAGCTTCAATTTCTCCATTTTCAGCAAACCCTAACTCCAACTGCTCCTTCTTCATCTCTGGTTCTAGATCTGAGTTATTAGATCCTCACCCTTCATGACCCATTAAATCACTGTCTCTCAAATTTCACTTTTCCGAAGGAACTGGAAATGGTTTCAGATAACGGCGCCTCTCTTTCTTCACCTCTCTTAATTTCAGAACAGAATGATGATGAGAGAAATGTTTCTCTCAAAATAGAGTTTTGGTAATAATTGGATTTACTTGAGGCACCCACTGCTCCATATAGGCCACCAGAAGTTATAACCCTGAGAAGGTAACCTGTTTGCCTTCACACTCCTATGAGGACTCAGCTGGTTGTCCCTTATCCACGCCTAGGCTCCATGCATCACCCACTTATGAAATGACTCTTTTGCCGTTTCGTGTATATTTCTTCTTCTTTTGCTCCATTGACTCCAAAGTACCTAATAACTCAAAAGTAAACATAAGATACATAATTTACAAGAAAACATAGCTAAGAAAGTATAAACTATAGATATAAATGAAGGTGTTTATGACACCTATCAGAAGACTCCTGGCTTTCCTTGTCTCATCTCAAGGATTTGTAGTCAATTTGGTATTGTTGCTGTTGGAACCAATCTTTGAGGACCAAAGGTCTTGACCATGAAAAGCATTGGAAAAATGTCCAGAACTCCTGCATCGTCTAACTCTGAACTCATCCGTCTCCAGCAAGAAGTTGAGGTTTTGAAAGAGCAGGTGGATTATGTCGAGACAACTTATCCTGAACTGGGTGAGAACTTTTATGAAATTTCTAGGGATTATTATGAGATGAGTGATTAATCTTTGTATTTGCAATATTGTTACTTATTTTGTCTGTTGAACTTCTTATGTTGATCTTATTAAAACTGTTATTTTTAATGGTTGTAATAACTTTTATGGTATTTTAGCTTTGAATGATTTTATCTTTCATTTAAATGGTTGCTAAATGTGTTAAATCCATAAGAAGTACAAATGAAGATGTCAAAAGTTTAGTCTTTCATATGTCATTATGCAAATATTGATAAAAGATTGAATGAACTTTTGACAACAAAAGTTAAGCCTATTATGTCATTATGCAAATATTGATGGAAGATAGGATGAACTTTTGTCTACAAAGATTAAGTCTATTACATGTCTCTATGCAAATATTGATGAAAAATAGAATGAATCTTTGAATATTCCGCAGTATTGGTCTTTCCCTGATCCACATCTTTGTGTATGTACTGTGTGGCTCCGTAAGTTCTCTTATGTTGAGCATTTACGATTAAATTAATCATGGGTTCTCTTGTGGTTAATTTAATTGAGTATTTTGGATACAAATTCATGTTTCATGTATTTTGTTAATGTCCAAAGAAATCCTTCTTTTCTTGTGAAAGTAAGGTCGCTCTTGTTGTTCTTTCGGAAATGACATCTTATGGGGGAGAGTTCTTAATTGAACTTGTGTTTAATTGCCAAATCTTTGTGGGGAGTGCGGCTGTGGAATATTGTAGGAGTTTTCTTGTATCTTTATTAACTCCTTGATGAATGCATTTAGTTTCGGCTATATGATTGCATCTAAAAAAAGTTGATATGTTGTTCTCTTTTGGTCATGAAGTATCTCAATGGAAATTTCATTAGGATCCCACTAGTTTTCGTACCTTTGCCAATTTTATTGACAAAAAGGGGGAGAATTAATGTGTAGTTCACACTACAAATACATATGGTTTACGGATCATTATGTAAGGGGGAGTGGTTTTCATGTGAGATGAAGTATTGACTAAGGGGGAGTGATACATATCACCATAGTATTGTTGTCAAAGTTATGATACAATTGGACTTTGATGTTGTGTAATACTACTATGTCACTGTATAATAATGATTGAGAGCAACTTTTTTCTCATTGTTATAGCTACGGATCTTCAATAACATTGATGCTGAGTTGGACGCATTCAGAATCACTGGAGTACTTGGAAGTGACGAAGATTTCGAGTAATGTTGAAGAACCAGGGAAATCAAGCATATGGATTGAGAGCTACAAAGTTTATTTATTTTGTATTCCATATGTATTGATAGTTTTGTCTCTAAAATTGACAAAGGGGGAGATTGTTAGAGCACTGCTCGGGCGAACTCGCAAGCATTGCTATCTCAAGCTTGTTGTCAAGTTTAGTTGCCAAAACTATAAGTCTTGATTTCTAGTCTACTTATAGCTAAGTCTCGGATTAGGATAGAAACTATAGTTGAGCATTAGAATTCACGACGTTCATCGATTGAAGACGAAGAACTACTAATGGGAGCTTGTGGAAATATATCCAAGAGAATCAACTAGACAGTCAGACTCAATCAATGTAAATATATCCAAGAGTTGTATCTCTGTTTCAATGGAAACATCGATTGAGTTTGACTGTCTAGTTTATTCTCTTGGATATATTTCCACAATCTCCCCTTAGTAGTTCTTCATCTTCAATCGATGAACGTCGTGAAGTCTAATGCTCAACTACAGTTTCTATCCTAATCCGAGACTTAGCTATAAGTAGACTAGAAATCAAGACTTATAGTTTTGGCAACTAAACTTGACAACAAGCTTGAGATAGCAACTCTTGCGAGTTCGACCGAGAAGTGCTCTAACAATCTCCCCCTTTGTCAATTTTAGTGACAAAACTATCAATACATATGGAATACAAAATAAATAAACTTTGCAGCTTCTCATCCACATGCTTGATCTCCTTGGTTCTTCAACATTACTCGAAATCTTCGTCACTTCCAAGTACTCCAATGATTCCAAAGATATTTAATTCAGCATCATAGTTGTTGAAGATCCATAACCATAATAATGAGAAAACAATAACTCTCAATCATTGTTACACAGTGTCATAGTATTATTACACAGCATCAAAGTTCAATTGTATCACAACTTCGACAACAATACTATGGTGATATGTATCACTCCCCTTTAGTCAATACCTCATCTCACATGAAAACCACTCCCCCTTACATAATGGTCCGAAAACCATATAAATTTATAGTGTGAACTACACATTAATTCTCCCCCTTTTTGTCAATAAAATTGGCAAAGGTACGAAAACTAGTGGGATCCTAATGAAATTTCCATAGAGACACTTCATGACCAAAATAAAGCACATATCAACTTTTTAGATGCAATCATATAGCCAAAACTAAATGCATTCATCAAGGAGTTTATAAAGATACAAGATAACCCCTATAATATTCCACAGCCGCACTCCCCACAAAGATTTGGCAATTAAGCACAAGTTCAATTAAGAACTCTTCCCCATATAATGTCATCCCGAAAGAACAACAAGAGCGACCTTACTTTCACAAGAAAAGAAGGATTTCTTTGGACATTAACAAATTACATAAGAATATTAATTTGTATGCAAAAATCTCAATTAAATTAACCACAAGAGAACCCATGATTAATTTAATCGGAAATGCTCACATAAGAAAACTTACGGAGCCGCACAGTATTTTACATAAAAATATGGATCAAGGAAGATCAATATTGCGGAATAAACAAAGATTCATTCTATTTCTCATCACTATATGCATAATGACGTATAATAGCCATAATCTTTGTAAACAAAAGCTCATCCTATCTTCCATCAATATTTTTATAATGACATGATAGGCTTATCTTTTGTTTGTCAAAAGTTCATTCAATCTTTTATCAATACTTGCATATCGACATATGAAAGACTAACTTTTGACCACGTATGGGACAATCATAGTTCACGGACGTAAACACACATATCCCATAACAAGTTTGCAATATATGAAACCATAAAGATTAATACTGCAACATCATCTTCCAAACAAACTTTATAATTTAAATAAATAAATCTAAAAACATTGCAAGATGAAAAATGTTGGACATAGCTATGTGTACTCACAATAATGGCTATTCCAAACCCTAGTTATCCTTCTTAAAACACAAGAATAAATTCTCATAAGAAGTTTCCTAGACATTGAGACCTCTGAAAAATTCTTTATCGTCCCCGAACTCCTTGTCATCAACAACCATTGGAACGTACGGGTTGTGAAGACAGGAGTCAATTCCAACAAACCTTCTAGGTTGATGATGTCGAACCAGGGCCTTCTGAATTTCAAGAGTTCTCATAACAAAAGCCTTTATTTGTTGAATCTCTTTCCTTGTTTCCTTTAACTCTTCAAGAACATCAGAAAACTTCTGAGCATTTGAAGGAACATCTCTTGGCTTCCTCACATTCCTTCTTTTTCTTTTCAAAGTTGGAGGTAACGGAGGTTTTTATTTTTCCTTCATGATTGATGGCTTAAAAATCATATTAACATCTTTTCCATCAGAAGACATGATGGTTGGAGTATCCATATGAGTACGGGTTTGTGAGAGGAATTCACAATTTAAACTCAACAAGTAGTCTTAAGATAAAAAGAGTTCCAGAGAAGGAAAAAGAATGTAGGGTTACGAAACCTTTAAACACGGGTTCGTGCACGCACAACTCACAACCCTAAGAAGGGTAGAATTGTCGAGAATAACCCTCTTTTATTGATTGAACGAGGAAGCCTTTTCCAATATCAATTAGATATGAAAAGCGGCATGAATTCCAGACTTTACAATGCTCACAGAGCAAAGACACAAAAAGAAAATCAAAACAATCTAAAAGACTTTTTTTTTCCTAAAGCCTGAGGTGTGCAAAATCTTGTCTCTTTTTATCAGGCACATGAGACAAGATACACAAAGCAACACAATCAATTTGTGCTGCGGTGAACAACAATCTGTCCACCATGACCTCTTTGAAAGGAATTCATTGAACCTTGTCCTCAGAATGTTTAGACCATACTTTCTTCACTAGTGGTCTTGTCTTATCCTTGGAAACTAACTTCTTTGACGAAGATAAAATCTTACATACCTCAGCGGTCTTTTGAACAAGTTTGAGCTTGTTTGCTAATCGATTCGCTCTTCGTTGAAGTTTGTTGACATGCCTCAATTTGTGTTTATACTTGAAACACTTTGACAGTTCATGACCTTTGAGCGAAAAATAAGAGCATGTCAACATGGAATATGATTCAGGCATCCGAGATGTGCAAGCTGCTAGACACATAGTGGAACCTGAAAAATTTGACAGAGAGTTTCCAACAGAAAGGTCAATTTTTTCTTCCAGATTGGTTGAGTTTTCTCCTGAAAGACTATTGAGAATTATGTATGTATTGCTACAATTATCAAAATCAATATTTTCATAAAGAAGTGCAACACTTGACTTTTCGTCTTCATTAGAATCATAGTTGTCAGACATTTCATCAAGCGTTGCAGCAAGACCTTTGTTCCCAGTGTATTTTTTACGATTTGGACACTCATTTGCAAAATGGCCAAAACCTTTACACTTAAAGCACTGAGGCATATCCTCGTCATCAGTTTCATCATTATTCCTGTTTTTAGGAGGAACACGATTATGAGGTTTATCTGATGACCTGGGTTTATCTCTGGAGAACCGTCTACTTCTTTTTAAAAGAAGATCCCTACACTATCTTGTGATCAACGAGAATGACTTGTCAAGATCTTTATCTGATGAATCAGCCTCAGAAAGATCATCTTCAGAGATGCAAACACTTTTACTTTTATCAAGTAATTTAGTGTTCTTTTGTGCTTTGAAAGCAACATCCTTCCCAGATTTTGATGTATGCTCATGATCAAAGATCTTTAACTTCCCAACTAGAGTATTTCTGGAAATCGTTGTGAGATTATTTCCTTCAACGATGGCATGCTTCTTAGAATCGTATCTGGATGGCAGAGATCTAAGAATCTTCATCACAATGTCCTTTTCAGAAATGGTTTTACCCAATGCAAAGGATGCATTAACAATTTCAGATACTTTGTGATTAAACTCATCAAATGATTCTTCATATGCCATACGAAGGTTTTCCCAATCAGAATTTAGGTTTTGAAGCCTAGCTTCCTTTTCACAGGTATTTCCTTCAAAAAAGGTTTTTAAGATATCCCAGGCTTCTTTAGACTTCGTATAAGTAGTCACATGATGCTGAATATCCGGGGTAATGGCATGAATGATAGCATTTAAGCCATCAGAATTTTGCTTTGCAACAAGGATTTCTTATGGACTATATCTACCAATATCCTTAGGTATAGATACATCGCCTTCTGTATTAACCGGAGGATCATAGACATTAACAACACGTACCCATGTTTGAAAATCACGATCTTGAAGAAAAGCACGCATAGCGATTTTCCACCACAAGTAGTTTGAGCCATCGAAGACTGGTGGTACGTTTATGGAGATAGAATTTCTGTCCATAGAGTTAGATTGCTTACAAACACAGACTTATGAGGTCTTTAAACGTGTTTTCCTGCTTTGATACCAATTGAAAAAGCGGGGGTCTAACAACCTCACCCAATATTTCTCTTAGCAATCTGTATGGACTAAATCCAATATACTTATAAGAGAATTAACTAGACAGTCAGACTCAATCTTAATAAAAAGTATATCAAAGAGTTATATCTAAATTTCTCGATTCAATCCTCACTCAAACAAATAGAAATCTGCGAGCCTGATAGAATATAAGAGAAATAACTTGAACAGTACCAAAGACCAATGTTCAAGGATCAATCAATTTAAATCAACAACCAAAGGTTGGATTTACCAATTGATCGATTCAACGCACAACCTGTGATATTTCAATTATATAACAAAATATAATGCGGAAAAGAAATAACACAGACACCACAAGTTTTGTTAACGAGGAAACCGCAAATGCAGAAAACCCCCGGGACCTAGTCCAAATTGAACATACACTGTATTAAGCCGCTATAGACACTAGCCTACTACAAACTAACTTCGGTCTGGACTGTAGTTGAACCCCAATCAATCTCACACTGATCCAAGGTACAGTTGCGCTCCTTACGTCTCTGATCCCAGCAGGATACTACGCACTTGATTCCCTTAGTTGATCTCACCCACAACTAAGAGTTGATACGACCCAAAGTCGAAGACTTTAATAAACAAATCTGTCTCACATAGAAAAGTCTACAGGAATAGATAAATCTGTCTCCCACAGAAATGCCTACGAGTTTTGTTCCGTATTTTGATAAATCAAGGTGAACAGGAACCAATTGATATCCCAGACTTATATTCCTGAAGAACAGCCTAGAAATATCAATCACCTCACAATAATCTTAATCGACTAGCGAAACAAGATATTGTGGAATCACAAACGATGAGACGAAGGTGTTTGTGACTACTTTTCTATCTTGCCTATTGGAGATATAAATCTCAAGCCAATCTTATGATTGCACTCAATCATGATAGAAACAGCAAGATCAGATCACACAACTACAGAGAAAATAGTTGGGTATGGCTTCACAATCCCAATGAAGTCTTTAAGTCGTTAACCTACAGGGTCTCAAGAGAAACCTAAGGTTAAAGGAGAATCGACTCTAGCTTATACAACTAGTATCACACAGGAGGTGTGGGGATTAGGTTTCCCAGTTGCTAGAGTTCTCCTTTATATAGTCTCCAAATCAGGGTTTGCAATCTAAGTTACCTTGGTAACAAAGCATTCAAAATTCACCGTTAGATGAAAACCTGATTAGATTCAATCTAATATCTTTCAACCGTTAGATTGAACTTAGCTTGTTATACACAAATGAAATGTGACTTAATTTAGGTTTGAGTAACCATACCTAAACGTGTACACCTACTTGGTTCAACAATAGTTAACCAATGGTTAGCCATATGAGCACTTTCATATCAACCTTATTCATCTTCACCATAACTAGTTCAAATGACTCAAATGAACTAGTTAGAGAGCTGTTCAATTACTTAGATCTCATAGAAGTATACAAGATACAATCGAAACAAAATCGGTTTTGATTCACTCGAATCGATTCATGAACATTATAGCCACGGTTTGCAAAGATTGCATTCCTTAATATATATAAATGTTTTAGTTCATGAACAAACCGATTTTAGAAAGTAACCTACTTAAGTATGCATACGGGTACGCATACTTAAGTAACCGGATTGAGTTTGTTTTTCACTTTCAAACTCCAGCAGAAATTCACGGATGTGAACTTTCCGCCAGTATGCGTACAAGTATGCATACTTACCCGGATTTCCAATAACCGCCAGTACGCGTACGGGTACGCATACTTTGGGTTCCCGGTTTTGGACTTTTACACAAATGTGAAAACACACTATACTTATACCCAAAGATGGTTACATGTTCTAAACTCTTATTTCAATCATTGAAACATTCTTAGAGGATGTTATATAGTTGTTATTCACAAACAATTTTTCATCAAAGCGATTTTCAAGATATTGAAATAACCAACATGACTTTCGTCACGAGTAAAGATGAACTTGGCCAAAGCGAAAGCTTATCAACACATATTTCGAGAAATAGATAAGCGAGATAAACTCGGCTCGAAATAGCAAATGTGTATAATCGAAGTATATATAGCAATACAACTTTTGTCTCAAGATAGGAGATAGAATAGATAGACTTTTGAGTGATAGATAAGTTCAAGTCTCCACATACCTTTTTCTCGATGAAGTTCCACCAGTTTCTTGAGTAGTTCTTCGTCTTTGCATGATGAATGTCGTGGAGTCTAGAGCTCAACTACACTTACTATCCTAGTCCGGGACTTAGCTATAAGTAGACTAGAAATCAAGACTTATAGTTTTGGCAACTAAACTTGGCAAACAAGTTTGAGATAGCAACGCTTGCGAGTTCGACCGAGAAGTGCTCTAACATAATCTACTGAGGATATGTGTTGACTTTGGAACTTATTATTTTCAAATTTGAGTTATGGTTTTGAAAGGGAAGTTACATTTTTTAACTTAACCCTTTTTGGAGAAGTGCTTGTGATTGCTTTTTTTTTTTTTTTTTTTTTTGCTAAATAATAAATTTTATTAATAACCAAAAATTCCAAAATTTACAAAAGAAGGAAAATAGAAACAACAAAAATAAAAAACTAGAATCGGATTTATTCGATTGATTAGTTGCGTGAGATCGGCATCGCTTTATAGTTTCTTGTTGGATTCTATATTGATTGATTGTAAATCTAAACTATGCTACTTCGGTAGTTATTGGATAGATTGATCTAACCAGGCAAAGGAGTTTATTAGTTTAAACGGAAGAGCCTTTGCATATGACTTGAGATATCTTTATCTGGAAAGAATCGATAGAGTTGTTACCAAACAGATTTTTTGTTCATTTACTGTTTGGAATATGATCCAAAGGAATTGTTCCAGTGCATGCACTTATTGAATGTCGAAAGCGCAGGGACACTGAAGAAACAAAGTTAACTAGGTTTAGTTTCTTGGTCTCAACTATACGAAGTTGGTTTAGATTTTGTATATCGGTTTCATTCTGAGAGTATTCAATTTCGGACCTGGTCCCAGTTTTTTTTTGCATTTTCGGTTTCCTCGTTAACAAAATCTTGTAGTGTCTTTTACTTTTCTATTTTCGCAATTATAATTGTTTATTATAATTAAAAGTAAATTACACAAACGATAACTCTGTATTACTTGATAGTGATCCTATAGAGTTTGGTTAAGTCCGAACCTATTATCAAGTAATCACACTTTGATTGTTGTATAATTATCTGAATCTCGTATCCATAGACGATCACACAAAGTGTGAATACCGATTTGTCGTATTGTCTCGACTTTGTCCATAGACAATCACTTTCGGTAAGAGGACTTATAGGTGGATATTTTGAATATTGTGGTGTATTTGGGTACCCTCGTCTTTTCACACCAAAACGTAGTGTCGGGATTCAAAGATCCGAGTTGCTTGAAGTTCCTCTTTTATAGGCATATAAAAAAAAAGGTTGCTTTAGGTTTAAGCTAAGATAGCTTTGGAACCAAGCAAACAATATCCACCTTTAGATGAATCTGATTTACATAAACAAGATACACACTCTGGTTAGGTGAAACCGTAACCGAACTGTGTATAAAGACTATGTTCAACATGGTTAGCCGAAACTTGCCGATTTGAACTTAAAAGCTTAATATTCATTTTCATGAACACATAAGACATTAACCTTGAGTCACAAACATGTGATCAAATAATTATAGTATTTTAGAGAATTAACCAAATGCAAATTGTCACATAGAAATAATTTAATCGCTCTTGAAAATATAATCGACATGGTTAATAGGTGTACAAGGTACAAATACCATTGCCGTTCGTGAGTCGGTTCAGTCACAGTACGTGTACTGGTTTGTAAAATTTAACCAAATTAAGTTCCGGAGTTAACAGAACTATTTAGGTTTGCGTACCGGTTTGGAAACCTTAAGACTGTCACTGGTTCAATAGTTCACAGAACTAAATTGGTTTGCGTACCGGTTTGGATACACAACCGAATTAGGGAACACAGAACTGTTTTAGTTTCCGTACCGGTTTAGATACTAATCCCGGTTCCGTAACCACAGTTCCAAAATTGTTTGCATACAAGTATGCGTACCGATCATGTTCACACGTTAAACAGATTTTCACATGATGTGCATAAGAATATGCGTACCACAAATCTTTAAGTCGATATATAGCTACTCTGATACGCATACATGTAATACGGGTTCAGACTTATAACAGTTTTCCCAGTTTGTAAGACTGATAACACTGTCTTGTATCCGAATCTATAGTAGTTTTATATTTCTCTCTAAATCGATTTGAAACATTCCTGAATAACATCAATGACACATATCACTATTCCGGGCTATTTTAGAATGATAAAACTTGTATCATGATTTTGATTCCGAATAATAAATTGTCCTTAACCGAAATTCATCAAGTATGAACAAATTTTCATTAAGCTTAGTCATTATATTTCGATAAGTTCGTTAACTTGATAATTAGTTATCGACTCGAAATTCTTTTCTATGCATAATAGTCTAATTAGTTATGCGACATCGTCTCAAATGATAGAAAAGTGAATATAACTTGAGAAATAAGTGGTTCAGTCTTCACTTACCTTTTGTTGATGAAGTTCTCCAAAATATTCGGTTGATCTTGGCCTTCAAATGGTAGAACGCAATGATGACTGTCGTGATCCAATGTTTCTCAACTACATTTCCATCCTACTCCGAGACTTAACTAATTGTAGACTAAAAATCAAGATATAGTTTTGACAACTAAATTTGACAACAAGCTTGGGATAGCAACACTTGTGAGTTCGGACGAGCAATGCTCTAACAAATGGTATGATTGTTTGTGTTACGGTGTTAGAATTTGATTGAAAGTAGGTCAAAACCATAGTTGTTTGATAAAATTCCTCAATGAGAATTTTTTTTTTTTTTTTTTTTTTTTTTTTTGAGTTAAAACAATATTTTCCAATTATTTATGAAGATGTGAGCATAAATGAAGGTTGTTAATAGGGAAGATGAGTTTATTAGTATGTCAGTAGGGTATACTGAATTGAAGAATGGTCAATGGGACAAGTTAGTATCTTTTAAATTACCATTTGCACATAGGGAGAATAAAAATTATAAATAATAGTAAACTGTAGCTATATGGTTCAGCAGATGGGCTGTCTCATTTTCCTTTTTAAGATTAGTAAAAAACAAAAATGAGTTACTTATATATGGGTTTCATCACCAATTATCATAATCTATTCATAAGAAAGGTACATGCATTCTGTAGAATTACAAAGTACAGACTTTGTTGTCTCTCGCAGTAGACATAACTGAAAAGAAGAGGGTACCCAAATATACCTCAATCTAAAACTTTCCACCTATAAGTCCTTTCTCCGAAAGTGATTGTCTATGGACTGAGTCGAGATAATACAGCTAATCGGATCACACTTCGTGTGATCGTCTATGGATACGAGATCGAGACAATACAACAACTAAGGATGATTACTTAATAATAGGTTCGGACTTAACCAAACACTATAGGATTGCTATCAAGTAATTAGGAATTAACGTTTGTGTATTTTACTTCTAATTATAATAAAACAATTATAATTTCGGAAATAGAAAAGTAAAAGACACAGCAAGATTTTGTTAACGTGGAAACCGCAAATGCATAAAAACCCCGGGACCTTGTCCAGAATTGAATACTCTCAGAATTAAGCCGCTATACAAAATCTAAACCAACTTCGTATAGTTGAGACCAAGCAACTAAACCTATAGTTCACCTAGTTCCCTCAGTATCCCTGCGCCTCCAACTTGTAATAAGTCACGTACTTGGAACAATTCCTTTGGTTCGTATTCCAAACAGTAAAGGAACAACAAATCTGTTCGGTGACAACTCTTTTCAAACAACGTGATATGAGTTTGACAAAAGGCTCTTCCGTTTATCCCGATAAACTCCTTTGTCGGGATCTTAGATCTATCTCTTCAACAACTACCAAAGTAATTGTTTAGACTATGCAATCAATACTATGAATACACAACTAATCAATCAAGGTTATCACAAAGATAAACCGATTATAGTTGGATCCCCAGCCGATCAAGTTTTGTGCACACCAAAGATTATGAACTCAAATAAGAAATCTTCTTTGTCTTCAAATCTTCTTAGATCTTCAATAAACACCTGCACACAAACAACTTGAATCTCTTGTGATCAATCACACACAGAACGGAGTCTTTTAACTATAGATTATCACAAGACGTCTTTAGATCAACAAATAGTTCTAAAGATCCCCGTCGACACTTTGATCTAGTTTAAGTAAATCTTATATCAGAAGAGAAGATTCTCAAGCATAAACAAACTAGGTGCAATCAAAGTTCAACAACCGTTAGTCAATCAAATCAATCGAAAACTAATAATAAACTGCAATTATCTAGTTTCCCACCAATGGTACTCGTAGAGCTTCTCAATCCCAAAGAAGTCTTTAAAACGAGCGGTCGTAAGAGATTTCGCCTAATTAGGGTACTTTCCTCTCCGAATAGACGGCTCCATCGGTAACAACATAACTAGGTAGTTTTTCTGGCTCTGAGGATTAGTTTGCTCGAAATGCAAACTTCAATATTTATAGACCAAGGAAGTTTGGACACCAAGGAATTTCAAAAACCGAATATTCTCAAAGATATGCAATAAAGTCCAAATACGGTTTTCATAATTCCTGGAAATGCTCTGTCCAAATATTGACCGAAATATCAGTAGAAAATCTCCAATTAGTAAATGCACATTACCAATTTTTATTTTCTAAAGATATGCATTTGATTGCTGGAAATTAAAAGCATATAAAACTAAAAACCTTAATTAAAAGATTCTCAATTTATTTCGATCTGGAATTCTCCTTTAGTTATTAAGGAATTTTTTTAAACAATAAAAGATAAGAATTACTGCACATGTTCAATGTATGTCGACATCTTTACTTTGTAAATCCCTTTTCATATTTACAATCTTGGAACCGATTTGCCACACTTCCAAACGAGTTTAGAATTGGTTCATCTGACTTCCAAGAACTATGTGATTGATTATCCTATCAAATCACCATTAATGGGTTTCACGGTTCTACCAAAACACAAAGCTTCGGTTCTACCTCCATGTGGGTACTAGGATCGGTCACACAAGCTTTCCAAAAATTGGTTGACTAGGTACTAGGACCGGTTACCACATTATTATGGTATTTACTTGTGATCGGTTGCACAAGTCATAGGATCGGTTACCGATTCCTAAGACTTGTTGTACCTCTTACAAGGATCAATTCCACATACTTGTGATCGGTTGCACCTCTTACTAGGATCGGTTCCCCAATATCTAGAGTTGGTCATACCAATTACAAAATATCGATCATACCATCTCAGGTGATTACTTAAGATCGGTTTCACTAATAAAAGTCGTACCAATACAAAAGTCAGGCATTGTGAATAGTTTTACCAAGATACATAAACAAGTTATGAGCAGTTATACTAAACACACATATTGGTAATCCAAAGATTTGCAATGAATAACAATACCAATAAGCCTAGCGATTTCCCTTTCGATTCACAAAACAAGTTTATGAATTGTACTTCCTTTAAACAAATGTAAAACATTGTTTCCTAGGACGAAATCTTCACTCATACCCATACATAATCACAATAGCATTCATACGATTATGTCGATGTCTTATATACGAAGTTCAAAAGATAGACGTTATACTTCGTATTGTAATTCCTTAATACTATGTCTAACTAGAGTATAATCATTCACAGCTTCGCAGTTATGTTTTCAATATGCACGACTTGAAAGATACGTTAGGAATGAAACAGTTCAAGTCAAATATTACTAACCTCAAGAGGAAGGATGATGTCTTCGTTGTAGCTCTTTACTTCTTCACATTCTTCAAGTCTTCATGTAATACTTGTAAGTCTCATATCCTAGTAACTTTCTAGCTAACCTATATGAAGTTGACTCTAGCAAATAATCAAGCAACTCTTTAAATGAGTTTTGATTCACTAAAATATTACAACCAAACTTGACATACCAACGCTTGGTGGGTTCAACCGAGCAATGCTCTAACAATCTCCCCCTTTGTCAATTTTAGTGACAAAACTCTTACATCATATGGATAAACAAATTACAAGAATTCATTACACATACGCTTGATTCCAAGTTTCAACAGCACAATATCATGTATACATTCAATCCATAAATGCCGCTGTTGACATTATAATAACAAAGCTAATACTCCCCCTAAAGGTAAGATAAGTAGATTTTCAATCCGCACGTCTTTGTTATTCCCTTTGTAGTATACATAACCACAAGTATCAATATGATATGTTACTCCCCCTTAGTCTATGCTTAACTCTTTCGTTAGATATAACATTTAAGCACCATTGTCCTTTCCTTAGTGATACAAAATCACTTGTTTACTCCATACATTTCTCCCCCTTTTTGTCACAAAATGATAAAGGTACGAGCAAATAAAGGACAAACCGAAAGGATCTTACAAATCTTAAAAAGACTTGCAAAACCTATAAGAGTTAAGCATGAGGGTTCCACACACCATTTTAGATAACCAATATCAAAACCGAAACTACAAAGTAATTTTGTTTTGATATGTTACCAAGGAAACAATTACCCGAAGCAATTTTCCCTAATAGTTTAGCAAATAAAAAATTGACTAAGCACCTTAGTTTTTTTGCTAAACCGATTGTACAAATACAATCGCTTGTTCGATAAGACCATAATAAAGATTAGAATTAACTCTATTTTTCTCATCAGGTTCTAATTATTCAAATAATAACTTAGACCTTTCACTTTTAAACAAGACAAGTACTAGGTTAGTTAACTAGCATTTCTTGTTAAGGCATTCGATTAGACTTGAATAACCGAAACCTCCACTTTGATAAGTCTAACTAAGATCAGAATTAACTTAGTTTCTCTTATCCGGAATCGAATTGGACTAAACAATTGACCCCGAAAACCTTTTTGTTAATCCATAAACAATTCATACAAACCAAATAAATCAACTTGCATTATTATTTACCTCAACCGGAAGCAATTGAAACAAATATAGACATTATAGTACCGCAATTGCACCGAAATTTCGTAAGCCTAAACAATTGATACCAAACCATAAAGAAAGATAATAATAGTTTTTCTTAACCGAAAACAATTGAGTCACACACACATCCATACACAAATGATGGAATAAACATCAATTGTACCGAAATTTAGTTAAGCAAAAGCAATAAACATATGCAATAAAATCAGGCTTTTCTTAAACAGGAAAATGATTAACTAACAAATTCGTTACCTCAAGCTCCGCATCCTCTTCACCCCAGAAAGATATATCATTAAGCGCAAGTTCACATAGAACTCTCCCCCGTTGTGTTGTCATCCTCCCGCAAGACAAAAGAACGACAACAAAGAGCAACCTTTACCAGAGAAAGGTTGAAAACCGGTTTTAACTAATGCAATGCAAAAGTTGAAACCCCGAAACACATATGCTTTTATTCTAAACCAAAAACGATTCAACATATTGTGACTTTTTCACATATTAGTTTCAATCAGAACCCCTTATGATCCTTTGATAAAGCCTACCAACATGGGGCTAGAACTCAATCCCGCTAAATTAAAAAGTCACCCAAACCATAAGGGTTCACACAAATGAGATCGAATATTAAGGTTGTGAAAACCGAAATCAAACATCCCATAACATACATAGCAATAATATAAAGCATTCAAGAACAGGCTATGTAATCGAAAACTATCACAAGAAAAATTATAAAATAATAATTTTATTCATAAATAAATAGATAGTTTTATTCAAAATAGACTTTATTGTAATAATCAAAACTAATGTCTATTTTTCTTGGATTAAGTAATACAGTAAATAACTTAATCTCTAATGATGCTCTTATTGTTTACTGAGATTTCATCAATACTCAAACTTTTGAAGCATGTCTCAAGAGACTTGTCTGCAACCACTTCCTGTTTTTCAAGTTCTTCAATTAGAACCTTGAGTTCAGCAAGAACACTTCTTGTTTGATCAATTCTTTCCTTGAGCCAATCTTGATGTTGAACTGTCATTATGAGATTGGTTCTCAGTTCTTCAAAACCTTGGATATAGTGAATCATACTATCAGAACGAATCCACTTGGTTTCGGTTGGATCTTGAAAGTTGTAAGCCAACAGACATGACTCATCTTGAGATCCATTCGAATTATCTGAATCATAATCAGACATGATTTTTGATATGTTTTTCTTCTTCCTTTCTGTATTGATTCCTTGACAATCTTTAACCTTTTGAGCTTCCTCCTTATTAGCCTTTGTGACACTGCGAGTTATTGGAGGCATGCTCGGTTATTTAAATAGGGATTGATCAGGGTTTCAGAATACAAGCAAGAGATAGTTTCTCTTTAAGAAGAGACAACTCTTAGACAGAAAATATCAGGAAATTCCGTAAATATTAAAAGAATATATTCAGTTTCCTTTGTCCGAACTTCTCATGCTGGAAGGTTTATTAAAAATCGAAGATTCTAAATAAAACCTATTTTTGGAAGATCATGTTATACATGAACAAATTTTTAGACAGACATGGGTTCGCAGTCATCCATAAAATGTCACAGATTTTTCTGATAAACAAATGATAGGTGTCGTAAACACCTTGTTATTTATCTATTGTTTATGATTTCTTTGCATGTTTTCTTGTAAATTATGTACCTTATATTTGCTTTTGAGTGTTTAGGTATTTTGGAGTCATTTGGAGCAAAAGAAGAAGAAATCGTACATTTGGAACACAAAAGTCAAAAAGATCAATAGCAGGCGAATGATACTTGGAGCCAGCTAAAGCTATGCAGCAATGGAGGTGAAGAATGAACAGTCAGTACTCATAACTGACAGTTGAGTCGAACGGAGAATTGGGCTGTCGGTTATTCGGAACCGACAAGCCATAGATGAACGGGTTAGCCCATATCTAATGAGTGGGGTGTCTGTAGCTATTTTCATTATTATCCTAACCCTTAAAAGAGAGGAAATCGTTTCTCTTCTTCATTACATCCCACATGAATGTCAGAGAAATGAGAAATGGAGGCGTGATTGTCTGAGACCATTTTCCTCTGAAATCAATGGATGATAAACATAAATTCAGTGATGGGATTTAGGGTTTTAGATTCGATTATTCTGCTGTTGATGAGAAATTGAAGCAGACGAGATGACGATGATTATCATGGGATTGTGGTTGTGGCAGAGATGGAAAGAAGAGAAGTAGATGGGTGTTCTCAGATTTGAGATTGAAGAAAGATTCGAAGAGTTTGTGAAGAGTTAGAAGATGGGTTTAACTTGGATTTGAGTTCCAGTTGAACAAGGGAATATTTGGTTCGATTCAGAGAAGATGGGGATCGAATTAGGGTTTACAGAGGTCCGAATTGTGCTTGGATTGGTGGATTACAGAGATGAAAAGGGTTTTGTTTCTATGATGAATTTGAGCAGAAGCTGTGAGTTATGGATGGTTGAAGTTGGCGCAGTGGTTTGAGCTACAAAGTAATGAGATGACTGCAAGTGGATGGATGGTTTGTGAGCTGAATTGCAGAGATGCTCAGCTAGATGCATTTGCTGTTGATTGAGCTAATGGGTCTGTGGAATTGAGATGATTTTGTTGGTGGTCAGGATTACAGGATGTGGTTATGAAATTGCAGGTGAAGGCTGCTAGGGTTGCAGTTGAGCATGGATTATGAAGATGGTGCAGTGAACACAAGAACAAGAAGGAATTGGTGATGAGGCTGTGCATTACAGGAAATGGTGAGTTGCAGGTGCAGTTTTGGTGTTGGGATGATGTTTGAACTGAAATGGCTCGAGTCTGTGGCACTGTTGCCTGGAGTTGGATTGCAATGCAGGAGCTGACATGTTGCAGGTTATGAAGCTGTTGTAGGTAGTTCTGAGTTCAATAGCAGATGCAAGAATTGCAGGCAATGGAAAGGGCCTGAGTTAACGGTGCAAGCAAGTGGTTGCTGTTGGAAAGCCGAGAAGCGCGGTCACAGTGCAGTTGAGAAGGATCAGTTGGGTTATGAATTGAAATTGCAGGGTTGCAGTGGGAGTTTGCAATGGCCAGGGATAGTCAGAGCAGGCATGAATTGAACTGTTGCCGCAGAAAGTTGGCTTTATTGCTGCAACTGAAGGAATTGGTTGTTTGGCTGTGACAGCATTGGTGGCACTAGGATTGTGATTGCAGAGAATGGGAGCTGATTACTGGTGGAAGCATGGAGTGATAGCTCAGGCTAAATTGCCTTGTCAGTTTCATAAAACTGACAGGCATATCATGTAATGGACCTACTTATGGGCTCTGACTTGTGGTCTTGACATTCTGGGCTGTTTCTAAAAGGAAGAAAAACAAATGTTGGATGCGGCTTAGGTTGGAGAAATCAGGGAGGAGAGAAAGTTTATAAGAGGGGTTGTCATATTATTATCGGATCTATCTCTTCTTCTACGACTTTTCTAGGGTTTACAACATGATAGATTTTCTCTTTATTCTTGTTATGAACTCCATGAATATGAGTACCTAGTTTTCTTTCGGTTATGGATAAAGTTGATTTCACATAATATGAATCCTTGTTTAATATATTAGTTTTGTCTCAATATTATCGTTTATGTTTCACTATTAATATTGTTATATGATTTGAATGCTTGTTTGGTCGAGTTTAGAATCGATTGAGTTTGTTTTCATATCTATTGCTAGATTAAAATTTATTATACGCAAAAGTGATAAATTTCTGATTGCAAGTAGCATAATTGTGAATATTGCTTGTATTGATACATCCTAGTAGTCACAAGTGAATCATAACCTTTGTTAAATCGGATTAGTGCTTTTACACGTTCAATTGCTTTGATTGGCCTGATTTCATAGAACTTAATGCATCTAGGGAATTAAACTTGATTAGTGCTTTTACACGTTAGGTTGTTCTCTTAGATAGAATTCATACTCGCATCTTTTAATGTGTTTGTTGATGACAAGAGGAAATTAGCGGGATATACTTGCGATCAAGGTGTCCTAGGGCTTTTGATAAAAAGAGATTAAATATCAATTCTAATTATTTATGATAAGAACATGTTTGTGAATGAGAACGAATCCTTGACCAATATCGTTACATCTTTGATTTGCGTGATTACTTTTTCTTGTTTGTTTTTAGTTTAATTTAGTTACATAAAAATCAGAAAATCCCCCCATTGGTTTATATAGGAAACCGAAACAACTTGACAATCCAAGTCCTCTCTGTGGGAACGATCCTTTCTTGCCCTTGTTATATTATATATTTTGAGTAGTGAGAAAGTAATTTATTTTTGATGCATACGACATCGATCAACAAACACACACAAGAAATGTGCTCTCGTTTTATTGTGCTTTTCTCATCCATAATTAAAAGCACCAAAGAGGATGAGAGTGCACAATTTCGATACAACTTAGTTGTATCGAAGTAAGCTTTTTCTAGCTTACAGCGAGTATCAGAAACATAGTTCATGTTTCTCTTTGGGAATTTCTGCCCAAAATATTTTCTCCCAAGAAGATGATCCTTCCTTGATCTAAAAACATGATCATTAGGAGACACTGTACTGACGTGAGAATTTTCAGAGATAGACGAATCTCTCTTAATTCTATTAAAGAGATTTTCATATGATTTTATCATTCTAAGGATTTCCTTATGATGCACATCAGCATGATTATCTGAAACAATTATCGGAAATTCCTGATTGTTTCCTTTGACAGAGATTCTCTCTTTCCCTTTCTTCTGGAATCGTTCTTCATAAAAACAAGAATTGTTTCGATATGGGTGAGGAGGAACCTTTTTCAAGAAGCAATTATCAACTCTTACTTCTAATTCTTTTGAGTTGAACTTGTCGGGTTGTGGTATATTCTGTCTTTCTACTGAGGAATAATCTTTCAGTTTTTTAAGACAAGAAACTTCTTTCAATATTTTTACCACCATATTTTGAAGAAGTATAAGTTTCTTGTCAAGTGACTGAAAGTTGTATTCCTTAAGATCACGTTCGCGGAATCGATTCAAAGTTTCCTTTGGAAAAGATTTCGTCTGATCATCAGTAGATGTAGAAGCTGGTTTCTCATCCTCTTCTGACTTGATGTAGTTAGGTAAACTACCATCATCATGATCTGTTTCGGATGTGATCAAACAAGTTTTGTTATCACAATCTCTCAAAGTCGAGCAAGGACCTTTGGTTTCTTCATCAGAAGAAGTTATAACAGAATCATTAGTCAGAGTCATAGGATGTGTCTCTTTATCTGGAGTAAGAGTTTTACCAAGAGCTTCTGCTTTGACAGTGGGATCCATATTCTCTTTGGCTAGACTATCTAGTTGAATGTCTTTATTTCTGATCTCACGTTTAAGAAGATTTGACTCTGTCTTTAATATTAGCATTCTTGTAGACATAGATTTAATGGGCTTTAGGAGTTTTATCAACTCTTTATAAGCATCTTCTTTTCCATAAGAGATAGACTTAGATATACTCTTGATTTTCGTAACTCCTGGATCATGAGTTAACGAAGTGGTAACATCTTCAACTTTTGAGTATTCATACTCGAGCATAACGTTAACTGAATAAGTCATCCATTCAATTCTTATAGGTTGGATCGCACCAAACACAGATTGTTAAATCTTTTCGTGTTTGCCTGCTCTGATACCAATTGAAAAGACGAGGGTACCCAAATATACCTCAATCTAAAACTTTTCCACCTATAAGTCCTTTCTCCAAAAGTGATTGTCTATCGACTGAGTCGAGACAATACAACTAATCGGTTCACACTTCGTGTGATCGTCTATGGATACGAGATCAAGACAATATAACAACGAAGTATGATTACTTGATAATAGGTTCGGACTTAACCAAACACTATAGGATTGCTATCAAGTAATTAGGAATTAACGTTTGTGTATTTTACTTCTAATTATAATAAAACAATTATAATTTCGGAAATAGAAAAGTAAAAGACACAGCAAGATTTTGTTAACGAGGAAACCGAAAATGCATAAAAACCCCGGGACCTTGTCCATAATTGAATACTCTCAGAATTAAGCCGCTATACAAAATCTAAACCAACTTCGTATAGTTGAGACCAAGCAACTAAACCTATAGTTCACCTAGTTCCCTCAGTATCCCTGCGCCTCCAACTTGTAATAAGTCACGCACTTGGAACAATTCCTTTGGTTCGTATTCCAAACAGTAAAGGAACAACAAATCTGTTCGGTGAAAAATCTTTTCAAACAACGTGATATGAGTTTGACAAAAGGCTCTTCCGTTTATCCCGATAAACTCCTTTGTCGGGATCATAGATCTATCTCTTCAACAACTACCAAAGTAATTGTTTAGACTATGCAATCAATACTATGAATCACAAAGAAATGTATTGATGCCGATCTACACGACTAATCAATCAAGGTTATCACAAAGATAAACCGATTATAGTTAGATCCCCAGCCGATCAAGTTTTGTGCACACCAAAGATTATGAACTCAAATAAGAAATCTTCTTTGTCTTCAAATCTTCTTAGATCTTCAATAAACACATGCACACAAATAACTTGAATCTCTTGTGATCAATCACACACAGAACGGAGTCTGTTAACGATAGATTATCATAAGACGTCTTTAGATCAACAAATAGTTCTAAAGATCCCCGTCGACACTTCAATCTAGTTTGAGTGAATCTTATATCAGAAGAGAAGATTCTCAAGCATAAACAAACTAGGTGCAATCAAAGTTCAACAACCGTTAGTCAATCAAATCAATCAAAAACTAATAATAAACTGCAATTATCTAGTTTCCCACCAATGGTACTCGTAGAGCTTCTCAATCCCAAAGAAGTCTTTAAAATGAGCGGTCGTAAGAGATTTCGCCTAATTAGGGTACTTTCCTCTACGAATAGACGGCTCCACCGGTAACAACATAACTAGGTAGTTTTGCTGGCTCTGAGGATTAGTTTGCTCGAAATGCAAACTTCAATATTTATAGACCAAGGAAGTTTGGACACCAAGGAATTTCAAAAACCGAATATTCTCAAAGATATGCAATAAAGTCCAAATACGGTTTTCATAATTCCTGGAAATGCTCTGTCCAAATATTGACCGAAATTTCAGTAGAAAATCTCCAATTAGTAAATGCACATTACCAATTTTTATTTTCTAAAGATATGCATTTAATTGTGGAAATTAAAAGCATATAAAACTAAAAACCTTAATTAAAAGATTCTCAATTTATTTCGATCTGGGATTCTCCTTTAGTTATTAAGGAATATCTTTGAACAATAAAAGATAAGAATTACTGCACATGTTCAAAGTATGTCGACATCTTTACTTTGTAAATCCCTTTTCATATTTACAATGTTGGAACCGATTTGCCACACTTCCAAACGAGTTTAGAATTGGTTCATCTGACTTCCAAGAACTATGTATTTGATTATCCTATCAAATCACCATTAATGGGTTTCACGGTTCTACCAAAACACAAAGCTTAGGTTCTACCTCCATGTGGGTACTAGGATCGGTCACACTAGCTTTCCAAAAATTGGTTGACTAGGTACTAGGATCGGTTACCACATTATTATGGTATTTACTTGTGATCGGTTGCACAAGTCATAGGATCGGTTACCGATTCCTAAGACTTGTTGTACCTCTTACAAGGATCGATTCCACATACTTGTGATCGGTTGCACCTCTTACTAGGATCGGTTCCCCAATGTCTAGAATTGGTCATACCAATTTCAAAATATCGATCATACCATTTCAGGTGATTACTTAAGATCGGTTTCACTATTAAAAGTCGTACCAATACAAAAGTCTGGCATTGTGAATAGTTTTAGCAAGATACATAAGCAAGTTATGAGCGGTTATACTAAACACACATATTGGTAATCCAAAGTTTTGCAATGAATAACAATACCAATAAGCCTAGCGATTTCCTTTTAGATTCACAAAACAAGTTTATGAATTGTACTTCCTTTAAACGAATGTAAAACATTGTTTCCTAGGACGAAATCTTCACCCATACCCATACATAATCACAATAGCATTCATACGATTATGTCGATGTCTTATATACGTTATACTTCGTATTGTAATTCCTTAATACTATGTCTAACTAGAGTATAATCATTCACAGCTTCGCAGTTATGTTTTCAATATGCACGACTTGAAAGATACGTTAGGAATGAAACAGTTCAAGTCAAATATTACTAACCTCAAGAGGAAGGATGATGTCGTTGTTGTAGCTCTTTACTTCTTCACATTCTTCAAGTCTTCATGAAATACTTGTAAGTCTCATATCCTAATAACTTTCTAGCTAACCTATACGAAGTTAACTCTAATAAACAATCAAGTGACTCTTTAAATTTGTTTTGATTCACTTAAATATGACAACCAAACTTGACATACCAACGCTTGGTTGGTTCAATCGAGCAATGCTCTAACAATAACAACTAATGTAGAACGATAAAAGAAGAACACAATACGGAGATTGCAAGGGATGCGAAGGGAAGAAAGATATGCGATATAGACGATATTAAAGAGGAGGAATAAGAAAGGATAAAAGAAAATCATATTAAACGAAAAATCATATTGATTGATTGATAATAAGATGATGTAACCCTAAGACAAGTATATGCCTAGTTATATATGTTACTAGATACCTAAAATAATTAGAGTTCTAAATAAATAGAAATACTAAAAAGGAAATAAGATAACTTGTAGACTAAGGAAAATGTCCTACATCAGTCCACCCTTCTTGAGAAAAACTCGACCTCAAGTTGACATCATAGAATATGATTAAATTTCAGGATCAAATAAATGCAGTGTATCTTCCACTATCCAGATATTTCTCTTAAGCTATTGATATAATTTATCACGATCAAACACGAAAGTCACGTCATTAGAAATAGCAATGTACACCATGCCAGTAATGGCTGTTATGAGTACAGCATGCGCATCTCCCAAATTATGAGCTACACCTTTGAAAGTACATTCAATTGACAAGTTCCTCCGCTCGTCCAAAAATTTGAGTAGCCCCTTGAGTACGGTATCGACATTTTTGTTTTGGAACAGAATTCCCTAACCAAGTCTTCTAACTTCGACGTAACGTCTAGGATCGATTGTGTTATCCAGTATCTCAACTGATAATACAGTAACATAAGGAGAAAAGAACCATCCTGCATCTGTAACATGATTTTTAATATATAATATAATAAGGTCAGTGCATTCCAATCGAACTCTTTGATTTCTTGCGATTTTTGTATACAGAAAATCCTCCAGCTTATCTCCATATGCGGACGAAAACTCATATTGCACCTTCTTTAGAAACATCAATGGAAAGTTTAACATATACTTGTTCCGAACTACATCAATGAATGTTTCAGCCAGTCTAGCATATAGGTCCTTACACTCTGTAAGAGACTTACTCATTAGTGATTCATCATTAATTTTTGCAACGTTCATGATGTGTCCATCAAATACCCTTTTCAGTGATTCCAAAAATATATCACAAACATTACTGTTAGCTGTCTTCTTCAGAACAGAAATCAGTTGTTTGACAATCTCCTTAATATTTGTTCCATGAATCCAGAAATGTGAAATATTTTCTTTAAAAATAGATAACTGACTTAACTTGTCCCGAGACAAACAATATGAAGTAAGATTAAACTCCAGCGCAAAAATAATATTGTTGAAGTTATGTTCCATACGGACTAGGGGTGTCAATGGATGAATATCCGTCGGATATTTGGAAATCTGTATCCGATAGGTTAAGCGCTATCGGATATTCGATAGGTTAAGCGCTATCGGATATTCGATATCCGATAATATCCTATAGGATATCAAAATTAGATATCGATTCCGATAGGCTAAGCTATCGGATATTTATCCGATAATATCCGGTTCTGATAAAAAATGTTAAAAACCCTGTAAAACATGTTCATAATTGAAATTTAAGTTCAATTTCTCAAACATTTCATATCGGATATCGGGATATTTTTCTTTACTCTTCTACTCGACTCTAATATGGTTAGGTTAAATCACAAATAAGTCTTGTTCCATAGGATATCGGATATTAACAATTCGGATGGAGCGTAATCCGATTCCGATATATTAAGGAAGAAATATCCGATAGAATAACCGATCCGATATCCGATAAAACGGATAAAATCCTATAGGATCTCGAATACTCGGAAACGGATTCCGGATATCGGATAGATATTGACAAGCCTAATACGGACTGTACTGATAATTGATCTGACATACAAAAGAAATGTGGTATTATACTGCTTATTGAACTTTAAATTTTCTTTTCCTCTCTCGTAGTAATTGCAAACGTTATTATCCTGAAAAACAAAATCAAACGTAGCTGTCTGACTGTTTCCGAACTTCGAAAATAGAAATTCATTAAGCTGTGACTTCTTCTTATGGTTTTCAAGTTCGTAAGCTTGTTTTGAGAAAACAACGGCCTTTGATAAACTTACAGGTCCAACAAGCCAACTCCATTCTGCCTCTCTTATCCAAGTTAGCTTTGATTTTGCTAAACAACCTCCGTACAATGAACTGTATCCCTTACTTGGTGTAAATAAACTGGAATTTATTATCTTTGCCAAAAGCCCCAGTGTGATACCAAAAATTGGTGGATGACTGTGAAGGTTCAGTGGATTTTCATCAACAACTTTTTTATTTTCCAGCGAGAGGAATTCCTTGTGTATGTTATTATCAATAGACTGGAAAAGATTTTGTCCATTATTCGCAGCATCAGCAAGTCTTGTTGTATAAGATTTTCCAACGGTGTCGATAATTGAAGTGACAACGTCAGGTCGGGATGCTTCTGTTGCCGTCTCATTAAGGACAGACACAATAAACTCCTCCATACCATTTTTGCAAAACACAATGATAAGCACGTAAATACCACATTTTATACCCACTGTTAGAGCACTGCTCGGTCGGACTCACAATCGTTGCTATTTCAAGCTTGTTGTCAAGTTTAGTTGCCAAAACTATAAAGTCTTGATTTCTAGTCTACTTATAGCTAAGTATCGGATTAGGATATAAAGTGTAGTTGAGCATTAGACTTCACGGCGTTCATCGAATGAAGAGGAAGAACTACTAAGGAGAGCTTGTGGAACTTCATCAACAAAACGTATGTGGAGACTTGAACTCATCTATCACTCAAAAGTCTATCTACTCTATCTCCTATTTGAGATAAAAGTAATATAGCTATATAAACTTCAATTATACACATTTGATATTTCGAGCTGAGTTTAACCCGCTTACATATTTCTCGATATATGTTGGTAAGCTTTCGCTTTAACCAAGTTCATCTTATATTCTTGACGAAAGTCGAAAGATGATCATGTGAAAATCGCCTGGTAACATCTTACATGATTTGTGTGAGACAGTCATTTGATGTAGACTCGGAATGTTTCGTATTGATCATTCGATCGCTTGAAAATTTCTTTGAATCTAATAGTTTGTGTGAGACAGCTATTGTCGTCTTCCGAGGAAGTTTCAATGATTGAAATAAGAGTTTAGAACAATTGGATATAAGCATAGTATGCATACTTGCATATATGTAATCCAAGTCCGGGAACCATGGTATGCATACACGTATGCGTACTGCTTGGTTGGTGAAAGTCCGGGAACCTTGTACGCATACCGGTACGCGTACTGGCGTGAGGTTCAGGTCCGTGAATTTCTGCTGAGTTTGGAAGGTATACGTACCAGTTCACGTACTGGTGAACCAAAACTTAGTCCGGTGATTTAGGTATGCGTACCCGTTTGCAGACTTGAATGGATAATGTTCTAAAATCTATTTTTTCATGAACTAATACATTTATATAATAAGGAATGCAATCTTTTGCAAACCGTGGCTATAATGTTCATGACTTTGATTCGAGTGAATCAAAATTGATTTTGCTTCAATTGTTTCTTGTATACTTCTATGAGAATATAAAAAAAATGAACAACTCTAGAACTAGTTTCATTTGAGTCATTTGAACTAGTTATGGTTAAGATGAATAAGGTTGATATGAAAGTGTTCATATGGCTAACCTCGGTTAACTATTGTTGAGCCAACAAAGGTGCACACGTTTAGGTACGGTTACTCATATCTAATTGAAGTCACTTTTCATTTGTGTGTAACAAGCTAAGTTCTATCTAACGGTTGAAAGATATTAGCTTGAGTCTAATCAGGTTTTCATCTAACGCTGAATATTGAATGCTTTGTTACCAAGGTAACTTAGATTGCAAACCTTGATTTGAAGACTATATAAAGGAGAACTCTAGCAACTGGGAAACCTAATCCCCACACCTCTTGTGTGATACTAGTTACGACTAGAGTCGATTCTCCTTTAACCTTCGGTTTTTCACGAAACCCTGTAGGTTAACGACTTGAAGACTTCATTGGGATTGTGAAGCCAGACCCAACTATTTTCTCTGTAGTTGCGTGTTCTGATCTTGCTATTTTCTATCGTGATTGAGTACTATTTTCTCTAAGATTTGCTCGAGGTTTAATCTCAGATAGGCAAGATAAAAAGTAGTCACAAACATCTTCGTCTCATCGTTTGTGATTCCACGATATCTTGTTTCGCTACCATACGATTAAGATTATTGTGAGGTGATTGATATTTCTAGGCTGTTCTTCGGGAATATAAGTCTGGTATATCAATTGGTTCTTGTTCACCTTGATTTATCAAAAGACGGAACAAAACTCATAGGTTTATCCGTGGGAGACCGATTTATCTATTCAATAGACTTTTCTGTGTGAGACAGATTGGTTTATCAATTCTTTGACTTTGGGTCGTAGCAACTCTTAGTTGTGAGTGAGATCAGCTAAGGGAATCAAGTGCGTAGAGTCCTGCTGGGATTCAGAGACGTAAGGAGCGCAATTGTACCTTGATCAGTGTGAGATTGGTTAGGGCTCAAGTACATTCCAGTCCGAAGTTAACTTGGAGTATGCTAGTGTCTGTAGCGGCTTAATATAGTGGGGTGTTCAAATCTGGACTAGGTCCCGCGGTTTCCTCGTTAACAAAATTTCTGGTGTCTGTGTTATTTCTTTTCCACATTATATTTGTTTATATAATTGAAATATCACAGGTTGTACGTAGTTCAGTCAATTAGATAATCCAACCTTTGGTTTTTGATTTAAATTGATTGACACTTGAACATTGGTCTTTGGTACCGTTCAAGTTGTTTCACATAATCATCTGGCTCACGGATTTCTATCCGTTTGATTTGCTGATTACATTGTGAAACAGAGATACAACTCTTGGATATACTTCCATTGATTGAGTCTGACTGTCTAGTTGATTCTCTTGGAAATATATTGGAGTTGTCCATACAGATTGCTAAGCGAAATATTGGGTGTGGTTGTTGTACCCCCACTTTTCACCCACATTTATATTAGTTAGGACTCGATATTTTGGCTAATAATGTTGTTTTAGACCCTTTACAGGAATTACAAACAAATCCGTTCACCCGGATAATAAACGGCTAAGTTGCAGCTAAAGAGGCATTTGTGACTCAAAATACCAATGCTTCAGTTCATGGCACCAAAATGAGCACGAGTTAACTTGGCTGCCTGTTTAATTTTGTTTATCCCATTAATGAACTCATGGTCAGAGAACAAGACAGCAAAGAAGTTTTTACTTGTTTGCTTAAGAAAGTGGAGCCACACTTGGAAGTTGGAAAGGCACTAGCAATACACATGGAGTCCATAAGAGCTTAAGGGAATATTGGGATGTGGACTATTCTCTCACCACAACAATTATGTGCTTGGTTTTTTTTTCTGAAGAGAACTCTCGGTGGTATATGGTGTTGGTTTGATGTGGTATGATGGCTGAAGAACGGAGATGTTGGTGATAGTAACAGCAACTGGAATTGGTGTTTCCGGCGAAGGAAGCTTGAGTTAGGTGGTCCCGGAATGTGACTGGTGGTCTTGTTGCAACCGGTTGGGTGATGATTTGAGGTGTGAATGAAGATGAAAACTGAGCAGGGTAATGGCTGGTTTGTACTTCGAATTCTTGGTCTCGACTGAAAGTAATTTTGGCAGCAACGTCTATGGAGTTTGGCTCGGATGGAGTGTTGCTGCTGTTGAGTATTTTACAGCAGCGAACGGAGTTCATGAAGCGAAAACTAGGGGTTGAATGAGAATATCAACTGCAGTTCTGCCATGAATAAGTTGTGATCGTGGTGGAGGTCCATTAAATACTTTCCAGTACAAGAACTAAAGATCTGAGCATCAACAAGAAGTGGAGTTGAAACCGAATTAAGAAGAATAGAAGATACAGATGCTGCCGGCGTTGGTTATGGCAGCTGCAAGGGTAGTGCTTCAGCCGTGCATGGAGAAGCTTAAGAGCTGGCAGTCAGCCAAGCTTTCATAAACTATTGAGTTTGGTTGATTTGATGTGTGCTGCAACAATACAACAACATCAATGAGGATGTATTCCGACTGCCATTCTCGTTGATTAATTTTCGGACAGCTAAAGAAGATGGTGTCGGTGATAGCCATGAATCCTGTGGGTTTGCACGAAGGTTTAGAAGAAGTTTTTGAGTTCAAGGTCGACAAAGAAGTCGAGATTCAAGCCAATCTATGGCTGGGAATTCCCTCAATGAAGCAGGTAACAAGTTGAGTATTGTTGTGGTTTATAATAGGAGCTTAGCTGAAGTCCTTGAGACATTATCTGATCGATGGAGTAAGCAACTTTGATGACCAGGAAGAATATATATTGGTGGTGGTGCTTAGACGGACAAGGAGTGATCAGGTGCTGGTCAGGTTTTGGAAAGAGCTTATTTTGGAATGAGCTTGGACGTGGCCTGGATTTGGAAGTCGGTATTGGACCGGGCCTGGCAATTATTTGCTAGGTCTTGTTTTCCTGCGACATCTATGATTCGAGATATAACTGAACAGATAGAGAGAGAAGGGGGCTGCGGCTACAGAGCCAAACACAGGAAATAGGGTTTGAAATTCATTTTCTCCGATTTGCTTTTTTTAATTAGCGATTTTTATATTTATTTATGGTTTTGAGAAAGCCATGTATAGCTAATCGATGTTACGGTGAAAGGATGAACTTGTAGGTTATTTATTTTGTGTTCTTGAATAAGGTTTCTACAAAGTGAACTTGATGATAATGTTTGTGATTCTCTTTCAATGTTTTACCTTCTAGCTACATTTTTTTCATGTTCTATGCCACGTATAGTCCATATTTAGATTAGTCGAAGGACTCGTTGAACCTTAGTAATAATCGATTTATGAATATCTCTTGACTATTTATGCCATGTATACTTAGTGCTTTGGAATTTTACTTTAAGGTGAGAACAAACAATCTTTTGGATAATGAAATTTTTGATGACGATTCTTAATGAAATATCTTCCGTGTATTAGTAGCTAGGTTTGCTATTTTACATGAGTAAATTCGAGACCTTTGTGATTGAATACAAATAACTTACCTACAATGGATTCCTGGAACCTAAACACTTTCACAACCTTGGTTACATTTTTATTATTTTGCCTTCATTGTTCCATAAACTTCTAAAATATTGAATTTGATTAGTTTATTTGTTGCTATTAGCTTTTAGTAGTATTTTCACACTCCTTGAGGGAACGAACCACATTTGTTGTTGTCTACAATTTTGACACCATGCACTTGCGGTAAAACAAAGTCGGTTTTCCGACCCATCACACAGCAGCCCATGAATTATACAGAAAAACATCAGCTTTCATGCGTACCTGCTTAAACTCTCTAAATATCTCTATAGCTTCATTAAACGTACCTTCTATTGAATACACATTCATCAAAGTCGAGTACTTCATTATACTAGGAGATACGATAATCGGCTTAATCTCGTCTGACAATCTTTGAATATATCTTTCTCCTTCAGCTTTGTCAAACACTCCTTTCGCCAAATTAGGTATAACTGCAACTTTCCATCTTGATACTTTTATTGTCGGACATAGCACAGGAGTGTTAATTTAAGTACCATGGTCTTGATAGGCATTCATGTTATTCCTTAATTTTACAACTAAATATTCTGTTAGCATTATTTTCTCGTTGTTTGATAAAACTCGACCACGTATTCTTTGATGTAGTTCTCAGTAGTTATATTTAGTTGAAATCGAAAACCATACGCATAGACAAAAGAATAAAACAATGGTTGAAAATTTATTGTTCTCGTCCGGTATACCACAAAAGAACTCCTTTCGGTTGACTCTAACGTTTGAACCATGCTATATATATATATAAGAGATCATACGTGTTTCCCCATGATTAGGAACTTGATTATTCTCAACAGTAGACCAAGAAGATAAATCGATATTATGATTTACTAACTCATTAGGTTTACCAAAATTTGGAGACTTACTGTTAGGCTCTGATGAATCATCTGTAACCTTGTCAACTTGATTTTCTGCTTCTTTAGAAACAAGATTCTCTTCAGCTTTTGGTGAAGTAGTTTTCATCTCTTCCTCACCATCTGATGTAGCCGAAACAGCTCAATTACCTTCATATTTATCTTCAACATCAGAGTCTTCTTCGTCTCTAATCTTCAGCTTCTTCCTTATATCTTTTATCATATTGGTAAGGTTTGCAAAACTCTGAGTTATTTATGTATGTCTTTTATCACATAGTTCTGTAAACTTTGTGAACTCTTTCCTTGAGATATAGTCTCCCATTCAAACGAAAAAATAATATAACTTATTGAAGAAGAAATACTTATGGTTGCGGAAGCGAAAAAAAAGGATCTATTCTAGATAAAAATCTATAATTGTGGCTATGGTACCAACTAATGTAGAACGATAAAAGAAAAACGCAATACAGAGTTTGTAAGGGATGTGAAGGGAAGAAATAGATGCGATATAAACAATATTAAAGAGGAGGAATAAGAAAGGATAAAAGAGAATCGTATTAAACGAATAATAACATTGATTGACTGATAATAAGATGATGTAACTCTAAGACAAGTATATGCCTAGTTATATATGCTACTAGATACCTAAAGTAACTAGAGTTCTAAATAAACAGAAATACTAAAAATGAAATAAGATAACTTGTAGACTAAGGAAGATGTCCTACATCAACAATGAATTTACTCTATATGGATGTATAGATTTACCTTCGATCAATTAGTTAATGTGAGACATTCCCGATAAGTTTTAAGATCATTTCCGATAAGATGTTTTATTTAAATGGTCTGCATGGGTTAAATGTCAAGGTGCAAGCCTTTACTAAATATAGGTAGTCTATATCCGACTGGTAAACATCATTTTTATACATTTGCTCAGATGTAAATAGAGTGACTATCTTATATACCAACTTAATTAGCTTCTCCAATGGATTTAGCTAATTGAGACTTGTAGATTTCCTTGGCATACCCACATGGGTAGTCTGAGGCCATTACAGATAGGAAGGTGTGAACATACAACTAGACAGTGTGCCTTGCATCATAGTTAATATTACATCAATGTGCATTCTTTTAAGTTCCCATATATATATACTCCTTAGGTTTAGTATATTCAAGTTTCTCAAAAACAGCCACTAACAAGACCTATTCGAAATTGGTCCAACCAAAATAAACTTTTAGTAAAAATGTGAATTAGGTCAGTTAGAATGATTTAATTTTCTCAAGCATAGTCAAAATAATCTACGTAATGCACACAAAATCTCTTGGAGCACTCACCAGAAATAACAACTATGTCACACTTGATTATTCATCCATAGATTGTCTGTCTACAGATCTTCTCGGTTATGTATATTTAATGCCTTTACCATGAGATTTTTTTTAATACTAGTTCAATTTTTATATAATATTGGATTATTTGTTGTCTTGTTGAGGGATTTCACAGTGCCATACAAAAATTCACCTGTTTGTGTCCCAAAAAAAAATCAGCAAATGTTAAGTTTGGAGGGCTAAATCTCCCTGACAGGTTACAATATTCTTTCTCAATATTACCATTTTCAACTGCACTTTCACTACCTAAAAAAAGTAACCATCCATAGTAATCCAGGGAATCTGGATACAATTTTCTTTCTTTTGGAACCGTGTATCTCTTATGTTTTTCTACATTATAAGTGCTTTGCATTATTCATTTTCATCCTTGTGTTTAACCTTGATCACGTTGTTACATTTTCATTATAAAACTTTCATCATAGAATTTATGGAGAGTGAAACATCGAGTGACGAAAATGGTGGGAGAAAAACTTGGACCCCTCAAATGGATCAACTGTTTATAGAACTTATGGTAGAGCAAGTGCTTGATAGAAAACTACTTGATGGCCAATTTAGCAAATCTGCATGGGGAAACATCGTCACTAAATTAAAATATAGCTTTGGTTCTTCTTAAAATAAGGATGTTTTAAGAAATCGCATGAAAACTTTGAAGAAAAGTTTTAATGTTGTAAGTAGTATTAGAGGTCAAAGCGGCTTTTGTTGGAACAAGACGAAAGAGATTGCGACTGCACCTGATGATGTATGGGAAAGACATATTAAGGTTTGTAATTTTATTTAATTTTTTTTATTCAAAGTTTTATCATCATTATGTTTTCTAGTAATTTAGTTGTACATTAAACTTAATTGTAGGAACACCCAGAATACAAACAATGAAGGACAAGGTCTCTTCTATAATATGATGAACTAGATATGATCTTTGGTGAAAGTAGGGCGATTGGAAAGCATAGAAGGTTTAGGGATGATAATAATCAGGAAAACCATGAGGTCGATGAGGACGGGGATGATTATACTCAAGACCATAATGAGAATGTCGAGGACCATAATGAGAATATGTATGGAAATGGTAATATTAGTGATGATAATACATCTGAACTGCCAAGAAAAAACAAGAACTTCAATAGGTTCTAGTTCCAGTCCATTTATAAGGATAAAAAATAGTACCGGAGAAGGGATGGCGGAAGCAATTAATTTGATGGCAAGTGATGTTAACAATATAACAACCAAAAAAGAGGAAAATAAGAACTCTTCTCTGGAGAAAAGTGTAGTTGCTGCACTTGAGGAAATTCCTGTCTTGGAATGACTTTTTATTCATGCAAGGTTTAGAGTTACTGGAATACGAGAAGAAAACAAAGATTTTCATAGCATTATATTGAGTGAGGACAGGAGATGACATTGGTTATTGTCAAAGCTTAACTTTTCTGATTACTATTAAAGTGGCAGAAGTGATTAGGTTCATAGCATTGAGTTTAGTTGGGGTTCATATGGTTGTTTCCAATTAATTAGGTGGATACTTTGAGTTTTGTCTGGTTATATTTATTTTCATATTTTAGTCGACAATATGGTATTATTTTTTTAAATTATTTATGCATTATGAAACTTCATTATGTTTACTTATTAAGATTTAACATTAAATTTTAATTTTCTAATTATTTGGTTTTGATTGTTTATCTCTCTTTTTCATCATTAGGTACATCAAATATTTTATTTATGACTAGTCCTGAAGATGATGAGGATGCCATAGTATTTGTCACAGCAGCTACAACATCATTGATAGGATGTTATTATCAATACTTTGTGGAGAAGGATGTATGTCATGATTCAATTCTTTGTGTCTCAGCTCACGTAGATGAAATTCTAAATGGACATGATGCGCGATGTCAAGACAATTTTTCGAATGGAAAAGCATGTCTTTTTGTTATTATGTGAATTGTTACAAGAAAAACAGTTGCTTCGACACAACAAGGGAGTTAGAGTTGAGGAGAAGATGGCAATATTTATGCTTGTCATTGGTCATAATGAACATAATAGAATACTACAAGAACGTTTTCAACATTTAGGTGAGACAATCAGTCGACACTTTAACACTGACTTGGATGTTTTTGTTCAACTTACAGATGATTTTTTACAGCCAGCAAGGCCTAGTACCCCTGATGAGATAAGAGAAAATCCGAGATTTATCCATATTTTAATGTACACAATTATTATTGTGATTTCTTACTGTATTTAAAATTAATTTTATGTTATTATTAGAAGTATATTTATATTAAGATATAATGAACCAATTAATTATGTGTATTCAACCGTAGAATTGTGTTGGAGCAATAGACGGAACTCACATACCGGCAATGGTTAGTGAGGATGGACAAACTCTTTATCGGAACAGAAAAGAATTTATTTCTCATAACGTTTTAGTAGCATGGTCATTCGATTTCCAATTTCAATATGTTCTTGCGGGTTGGGAAGGTTCTTCTCATGACGGGTGTATATTGGATTCAGCTTTAACAAGATCCGATAAATTAATAGTACCTGAAGGTATGATATATGTCATTATTATTTTTATTTAAATACTTCTTTTGCCTTTATAATTGAGATAGTATAATCTTAAATTTTTATTTGTGTAGGAAAATATTATCTTGGAGATGCAGGATTCGCCCTTACGCCAAGTTTTTTTACTCCATATCGCGGCGTTCGTTATAACTTGAAGGAGTATGGGGGAAATTGCCCAAAAGATACCAAAGAAATATTTAATCTTCGACACTCATCATTACGGAATGTAGTTGAACGTGTTCTTGGAATACTGAAAAGGCAATTCATTATTTTGCAAGTACAACCTCAATATCCGTATGAATCACAAGCAAAAATTGTGCTAGCCTGTTGCATCATCCATAACCACATTCGTAGGGAGTGTATAAATGATTTGTTTCTTGATGATGGGGGTGTTGTACCTGTACAAGAAATCGATCCTAAGGGACTGGAAGATAATAACGAAAGTACTAGACTCGGGAGAAAAAGAGAGCGAGATTTAGCTTCAGAACTTCGTACTTCAATTGCTGGTACAATGTGAAATAATTATCAACATCGCCGTCATACCATCTAGTTTTTTATTATTAATTTTTATCGAATTCTTGTTTTGGTATTTTTATTTTAAGATTTTTTTATTTTAAGATTTTTTTATTTTTTTTATCGAATTCTTGTTTTCATATTTCTATTTTAAAATATTTTAATTAATTTTTTCCATCGAATTCTTGTTTTGAAATTTCTATTTCAATATTTTTTTTTATCGTTTTAATATTTTGCTTTTAAAATGTCCGACGCTGGTTTATATATTTCCTATTAAACTTGGAGTATGAAACAAACATCATTTATATTAACCTACAACTGGATAGCATGTCAAACAAACACAATTTAAGTTAACCCAGGATAGGATAGCATTTTAGACAAACATCACTTAAACTGACCAGTATCAAAGTTATCATAAATTAAATTAAGATAACCTACCCTAAGATATGTTATCCCATTTCCCGGTTCCCAAACTGACCCTTAATGAATATTGATAGTGCCACAAAATTTAGCAAAGATATATACATACACTCTCCATATTGCGCATTCGCCACAATTAAAAATCGAAATGGGTGTTGAGTTGGGGTTTTAAAACTTTGTTAGATTTAAGGTGTTACCTTCTAGGCTTTGGGATTCTTCTTCGAACATTAGCAAGCGTATCATAGACACGCTGCTGTTCTCAAGATCTATCACAGAGACAAGCTCGTTGTCACATATTTTTAGGGTTTTGAAAACTTTAGACGAGAAGGAGTTAAGGAAAACCAACAACGAAAAAGAAAAATAAAATAGTAAAGATCCTATGATACCAATCAATGCAAACTGGTAATATGATGGCTATAAAAGAAATCTAAAGTAAGAAAACCAGTGTCAAATGGGAGAATACCACCAAACGATAAAGAAGGAAAAACTATGGACCACAAAATACAAGATCCAACTGTTTCCGGCCCAAATTGTGATAGCTATTATTCTAGATATACAATGACATAGATCTCAGCCATTGAGCCCAATCTCAAGATCGAAGATAATAAGTTATGATAGAATATAACATGCAAAACGTAAGAAAGTAAATGAACATGGAGATTATAGTGGTTCTGTATTATTACCTACGTCCACTTTGAATCAAAACTTTATTAATGGACTAGATATTGCTTAAAAGAAGAAATAACAGTCTTACTGCAAACCCTAATCTAGCACTTGAACTCTAGAACTTAACTTAGTTTCTAAAGGAACCTCCTTTGTATTTATAGACGACATGCTTATACATTAGACTTTACTATCTCATATGACATCTAATTTGGTATGCCTTACTACGTGGCAATCTTATCATGACACGCGAATGCTTTTTCTTTGTTCGTGTACTCTTTTGTAAGTTCGTTGATTCTCCCGTTCGGGTCCATACCATAGCTTCGGATGTTGGCTTCTTCACCAAAAGGTTCGCCAGTCACTCAACATTCGCCAATTTTCTTGTTCTTATCTCCCACTTGCTTCTGTCAGTATTAGAGGTGCACGCGCCTGTCTTTCAACATTCAATGCTCTGTCTCTGAATTCAAACTCATCCGTTGATGCAGTTTTGATGCTTTCCATGTGATCTTCTCTGATAGAAGTGGTAGATTTCTCGAAACCGGTGTGGTAATTTAGTAAGCTTTTATCCTGTATTTCTCACTTCTATCCTTTTATCGCATCCTCGCTCTGAGATGGTTCCACGTGTACTCGAATATTTTACTATCACAACACTTGTTGTGTCCTAGTTGCTAAGCTAAACTCGTCCTTTATAATCTTTGTTATTCGTGAACTGTATTCTGGGTTACGACTTGAAGACTTCACTTAGGCATCCGTGAACCCCAGTCAGACTATCTTTTACCTGATAGTTCTTGTATCTGGATCTTGTTCTTATTGATCTTTGAGGTTTTCGTAATCTCAGATCAGGAACGAGATAGATAGAAATCACAAAGTTCTCTTAGTCTCGGATTTTGTGATTCCTCGAGATAGATATCTATATTCTTCTTTGATTAGTTTGAGAACAAGGACAGACAAGATATCAGAAATATAGGATCCATATCACGAGACTTTTTACATGAGAAAACTTCCCAACAGATAACATTATTACGATTAACGAACACATATCTTCACTTTTATGTATAGACTAGAGTACAACTTCATGTAGCAAGGAGCTTTTGGATATCCTTCTGCAACAACAGAAAAAGGGAATTATATAAGTTAATGTTAATATATTTAATACTAAATAAACGAAATCAAAATGAAACAGAAACACCATCCCATCCTCAGTTTTCTCGCACCAATTTTGCACAAGTCTAGGTATGTTTCTACCATCTTTGATAGCAGGTGCACTATTCGGTCACCTCGCCCTGTTTAACTTGCTAAACATTGTGTTTGTCCGTACACGGAGAAACAAGTTGATCTTCATTGATTGCATTAGAATAAAAAGAAAAGAGGGGATGGGAGGAGTAAGGTACTGTAGTTAACCCAATTAGCTATTACCCTATACAATTTGGTCCATAAGCTCTTATTGACGATGGAGTTTTTAGTTTGATACTGATTGGTGTAAGATGTGTTTCCAGTCTTATCTTTCTTATTCACCAGAATGTTCATATTTTTTCCCAGACACCAAAGGAGGCTAGTGAGTTTAATCATGTGCACACTCTTCTAAAATCGGAGGCTAGTAGCTGAATGATGTTATACAACTATGATTTCTAAGATTTTACATATAAAAGACTTAACTAAAAATGGCAAGTAATACACGTGGACTAAGCAATAATTGTTTGTATTTTCACACCTAGAAAGCATACCTCAATTTGGAAAGGAGACGTAGTAGGTGGATATCTTTCTACAACCTTTCCATTTTTGTCTAACAGAAACTTTTCAAAGTTCCATTTGATTAGGTCACCCAAAAATCCTCCAGCACTAGACTTTAGAAACTGATAAACTGGAGCTGTAAATGGCCCATTAACATCAACCTGGCGTTTGGAATCTGTTAGTATGAGGCATTAAATGTGAATCTACGGGCATACATATGTAAAGAAAATATCTCACCTTATCAAAGATAGGGAATTCTGCTTTAAACCTTGTACAAGCAAACTGCTTAATCTCTGTATTCGATCCTGGCTCTTGAAATCCAAATTGGTTGCAAGGAAAAGCAAGAATTTCTAATCCTGCATCCGAAGATTGCACACACAATATATATTGTATCAAATATAAGATAAGTATTTGGAATTTGAATAAGTTTAAACTCTTGCCACCTACTTAATGTTTGGAAACAATATTTATTAATTATTATTTTTAAGGTTTTTAACTAAATAAAATTAATTGTTGTTTTCTTTGTGAATGAAAATCTTATTAGTCTCACATCGGGGAGTTCCTCTTCTTAAGTTGTATTATTCCATTATTTAAACAAATTCTCTATTTTTATAAAATCCATGGGAAAGGGGTTTATCTATATTTTAGAGAGACCCCTAAGGGAATTGTTGGGTGCAATAATCAAAAACAAGGAAAAATCAAATAAGCAAAAGTTATTGATACTTAGCTCCTTTATAGTGGAAGTGATTGATTTGACAACACGGACGAGCTCCCCAGATCTCCACAACAGCAACAAGGCAAAACTTTGGAAAAACAGAGTGAGTCACGTGTCAAAAGGGTTCACGGAAATTCCTTCTAGGTTAAGAGATAAATTCGAAACTCTACAGCCGATCAAAAACTAGTTTTTGTTTTTCACTCCACAATTAACATCCATGATTCACAAACCAAATAACCATTTTCGATTATTACAAACGTCTAATGTCTTAAGATTTTAATTGAATCTAGAAAACTTGTCGTAACTAAGGGCAGTGATTTTTTAATAAACGATTATAAGACTTAGGGTCTATATAAGCTTAACAGAAAAAAATGATGAAGTGAACATAGTTGATTCTTGTGTTTTCTTTTGTGTGTCATTGAATGTTTTGCATGGTAGACTTAGAATCGTTAATTTATAAGTCAATGCATAAACTGGCTAGGGCAAAGCTGCGTACCCAAATTTAGTTTGGATATTGAACACAAAAGCGAAATCTGTGTAGAATCAAAATATGCTATAAAACCTTTTAGCAAAATTGTTCAGAGTAATTCTAAGCCCTTAGAATTATTTCAGTTAGACCTAGTTGACATGAAATCAACCCAAACTAAGGTGGTAAAAGGTGGTTTATAACTTTCATTGGTGATTGTACGAGGTACTATCGTCTATACTTGCTTAGGGGTAAGGATGATGCCTTAGAAGCCTTAAGAGTATAAACTTGAAATTGAAAGCCAAGTATATGTTACCACTAAAAGGGTTAGGTCTGAACGTGATGGCGAGTATGAAATTCATATAGGAGAACTTTACTTGTCAAATAGCATTATTCATGAGATCGCACCTCCTTATTCATTATAGTCTAATGGTATAGTTGAACATAAGAACAGAACCATTAAGGATGTGCCATGTTGATTAAAGGATTACCGTCAACTTGTGGGGGAAGGTCGTCCTCTAAATTTGTTATCTTGAATAGGGTAACCATTAAAGGATCGGATAAAACTCCATATGAGTATGAAAAGATAGACAACCTTCTTATGCATACGTCAAAGTGTGGGGGTGTTTAGATAAGGTTTAATGAGTACCCTACTGCATAGAGTTTTTGGGTTATGAGTTCTGCTTTTTCTGACCTTGGTGTGAATACTTTTATGGAGTCTAGGGATGTTGAGTTCTTTGGACATGTTTATTTTAAAACCTGTCTCTTCTCAGGGGTGTGTTGTTGATCCCCTAGATGTCTTTTCAACTAGTAAGAATTTACCTTCAAAGGAAGATGTCTTTTCAACCTGTCTCTTATGGACCTGACTTCATAATATCCCTAGCTTAGTATGAGTTATAGACTCATAAAGAAGCCATAACATCTACTGAAATCCCATTCTGGTAAGAAGCTTCATTTAGTGAAATGGACTCAGTCCGTCAGAACCAAACTTGGGATCTTGCTAGTTTACTTCCAAGGAGTAAGACCATATGAAGTAAATGAGTCTTTAAGAGGAAACATAAGGTAGATGGAACTGTGGAAAAATATGAGGCTAGGTTGGGAGCTAAAGGCTATAAACTAAAAGAAGGTGTAGATTTCCCAGATTCTTATTCACTTGTGACGAGAATTACTTTTGTTGAGATGTTAATTGCTATTGCTGCCATAAACAACTTAAAGATACATCAGATGGATGTTAAGACATCTTTTCTAAAACCGTGAATTAGATAAAGAAATCTACTTAGACCAACCTGTGGACTTTATGGCGAAAGGTTGTGAAGACAAAGTTTGTAAACTTAACAAATTGTTGTATGGTTTTGAAATAAGTACATAAACAGTGACATGGAAAATTTTATCTTGTGATATGAGTAGTGGATTTAAGTTAGTGAATTTGACAAGTATATTTACAAGTAACTTGTTAAGGATGCATGTGTGATTGTATGCTTGTATGTTGATGATATACTTATACTTGATACAAACATAGATGTGATTAATTCCACTAAAAAACATGCGCTGAATGAGAACATTGACTTGAAAGACTTAGGCCCTGTTAAAGTAGGGATGAGGATTAGAAGATAATCTAACATTTATAGTCTTAGTCATTCTCATCATGTTGAATATGTGCTTAAAAGATACAGTCAGTATGATTGTAAGCCTTCTTGTACTTTGTATGATTCTTCTTGTAGACTCAAGAAAAATAAGGGTAATGGAGTCTCTTAACTTGAATACTTAAGAGTTATAGGATGTCTGATGAATTAATGAACTGTAAGAGCCCAGACACTGCCTATATTGTGAGTAAGTTAAGTAGATATACTTGTAGTCCAGAGCAAGAGCATTGGGATGCACTTAGTAGAGTATTATGGTACCTAAATTACTCTATTACCTTTTGTTTGATTTATGAAAGGTATCTTGATGTCATTGAAGGACTTTGTGATGCAAACTGGATAGTTGACTCAGAGGAGTCTAAGTCTACGAGTGAATATGTTTTCACTCTAGCATAAGGGTTTGTTTTTGGAAGATTTCCAAACAGACATATATTGCTCATTTCATTATGGAATATGAGAGTATTGCATTGGATAAAGCACGAAAGGGGGCCAAGGGCCTAAGATGCTGTTTAGAAGACATTCCTCTCTGGCATAGGCATGTGCCAGCTATATCTATACATTGTGTTAGCCAAGCTGTAAATAGCTAAAGCTAAAAAAGAACTAATCTCAATAGGCGTTATTTCCATTGGTTGGATAAAGTCCAAGGAGAATATCGTGCAACCTTTGACGAAAGGTTTGTCCAAAGAGATAGTTAGAATTGTATCGAGGGGATGGTGCTTCAGCTCATCAATTAAACTTGCCATGAAGGATACTCAACCTTGCTGACTGGAGATCCCAAGATCAAGGTTTCGAATGAGACAACTAATTTGTGGTGGGTAAAGGTAAACACTATCAGAGAATTTCATTCTCTGTCCTTTCCCTATGGTGTAGACGTGATAGTGTGACTGCATGTGGAGGATGACTTTTAAATAAGTCTTAATGAGTTCTATAGTTCCAATTTAAGATTGAAGTGGGGTGTAGCAGTAAACACTCTTGATGGTACTCACCTATCTGAATGAGGAAGTGGGTCGCTTCCTATGAGAATATGAGCTAATTCTCTAGAGCTTTCAGAGAAACAGGATATGTCCAGGGCCAAAACGGACACAACGGAACAAGCTTGGCAACAACCTTGGAGATATCATGTGTGGTTGTTATCATGAATTACATCAAACGCTAGCAGTTCAAGACACCGCGTGCACTATCTCTAGCAAGTATTTCCGGTAATATCTCACTAAGCAAAGGTTCAAGACCTCATGGACACCTCTGCCTAAAATGGTATTTCCTACGTTTTTACGTGATTTTTGTTTTTTATCGAAATTTAATTCATTTTGAGAAAATGAGTTTCATTTTACTTTGTTGGTATTGGTAATACCGGAACTTAGGACCTAAGTGTCACTAAGGGTTCACTAGTTCATGCATTTTCACTTTGGTGAAAGAAACCTTTAGTCTCACCTGTGAGAGACTAAAGATGAAAGCTCTCTATACTATATGATTTTTGCAATCCATAGTATAACTCTGGGGTCAACACACTGTTGTGTGAGGGAGAGGATGTTGGAATGGCTAGTATGACATCAGTCCGTTCGGGTCGTGAGATTGGGATGTTGATTTACCAAGATCTGTGTTTTCATGTTTTATTGAGGTTTTCATTCATGTGGGGGATTGTTGGGAACAATATTTATTAATTATTATTTTTAAGGTTTTTAACTAAATAAAATTAATTGTTGTTTTCTTTGTGAATGAAAATCTTATTAGTCCCACATCGGGAAGTTCCTCTTCTTAAGTTGTATTATTCTATTATATAAACAAATTCTCTATTTTTGTAAAATCCATGGGAAAGGGGTTTATCTATATTTTAGAGAGACTCTAAGGGAAAATATTTTTATATTATTTTGTTAAGCGTTCGCGATTTTTCTTAAGGTTTTTTTTTTTCCGGAGCTGCCAAGCTCAAGTTGAGCATCTACTACATATGCTAGTAGTAGGTGTAGTAGGGTGTTTTATCCTGGAGATATCCGTCCTGTGAGGACTATAGCATCACTCATGAGAGTAGCCGGGCGCTAATGTCTTAAGGATAGCGTGTTGAACACGTGACTCACTCTGTTTTTCCAAAGTTTTTCCTTGTTGCTGTTACGGAGATCTGGGGAGCTCATCCGTGTTGTCAAATTTATCACTTCCATTATAAAGGAGCTAAGTATCAATAACTTTTGCTTATTTGATTTTTCCTTGTTTTTGATTATTGCACCCAACACTTAATGTGTAATATCATCTTTTCATGTCGACAGATCCATTCGAATTTAAAATGGGCGTTACTAGTTGTATTACCCAAAAGATGATAATAACTGATTATAGAAGTTCTCCTTTTGATGAGGATCATCTCCTTGTTAGTTTCAAATAGCCATAGCCAAAATTTGCGGTTAGAAGTTTTAAAAGCCACTTGTCCAGAGATAACCTCACAAAAAGTATGCCCTTGAATTTTCTTCAAACTGCCCAGTTCATACGGAATCACAGTTTTTGTGGAGCTTTATAAATTGAAGTCATAAAATCAACCTTCAATTGTAATAACCAATGAGAAACAAGATAAAAAAAGACAAGATGAGTATTTCTTTGCTAACCTTGAGTTTTGTACTTCTCATAAATGTGAGAGAGCTCGGTGTAATTAGATGTTGTCAAACCACTGCGTTCAAATATAAAAATATTAACATCACAGATACCTCAGGATAAACCAGTCACTCCAGAGTTGCTAGGCACCCGACAATAAGATGAGATGAACAATGGCAGTTTAAGGAACTATTTTGTCGAATGAAACCTGAAGGAAAATTTACCATCTAGATGCAACGTTGACGACTAAAAGAGCCTTTCCCTTGAATTTGCTCAGAGAAACATCCTTCCCGTCTATATCCTGAGTGCATCAAACAATTCCATCACATAAACTAAATCACTTGCCTTTACTAGCAACTCATTCCTATGACCTCAATTATAAATTTTGTCAAAATTTAACCGGTTAATGACAGAAGCCTCATAGCATAACCACATTCTTTCGCACTACTTACAACTTCATTACTTGTCATTATAATTGTACCAAATAAACAGGACAGATTGTGCTGTAAGCTTTTCCATTTACTTGTCATTATAATTGTACCAAATAAAAACCCTTATCTGTAGTAGACTTGATATATTCATAAGAACAGTCAGGTGTCAAACTACCAAGTACAACCTACTTTTTATGTATTTTTGATCTTGTCCAGGAAATGTCTCAGATATGGCAGGACTGCTATTGTAGGAATAAAGGCTAGGATTCCAAAGAAAACCAATAGGTGCTGGATACTTGGCAATTCTTTTCAACCAAAAGCCTCAGGTCAATGGTCCAAGGGAGAACACTCTATCATTTACATTACGGACTATCTATAAGGTTCTCACCCCATTAGTTTCTCAGCAGATGTGCAAGCAAGCAATAAGAAAGTGGATGCTATGTATGGTGGCACTGAATAATATGTCCAGGTTTCTCATAGGTTGGACTGTCACTAGCTATGTTTCATGTACTGTTTTCTCCTTGAGATTATCAAAAATGCAATTTATGCTTCTATCTTGTGTTATATTCCTACCAATGATTCATATGAATAAAACAAAGGGAATCAGGGGTTTTAACATTTACATGATTTCAAACCCTTAGAAGATTTCAAAATATAAATTATAACCAAGATATACTCAAGCATTCATAAGTAAAACATGTTACAAATTTGTAAATCTTCAACTGAAAACTAATCGTTGCACGCCAACAGTAAACAAAAGATTATACCTTGACACTGAAATCATGAATACTCTTCTCAGTAGCAGCTCTGGCATAAACAACATCAGTTGTTTTAATAGATTTTGATTGAAACCCAGAAGATATTAGAGAGAACCCGTGATGTACAAAACTAGATTTCGATGAAATATCAAAACAAGGTATTGGAGAAGAGGAAGGATTGACAAGATTCCTGGTGAAAGATTTTTGAGAATAAGGTATTGAAGCACAGAAACCCATTGAAGCCATTTTATTTAGGTGCTTAGGTTCGGTAGAGGAGGATATAGATTGGATGGAGAAAGTTCAAGCTGTCCAACTTTTTCTTTTTATTATGGAAATTGAAGAGAGCTATGAACTAAAGAATTGAAAGAAGTAAGGTAGGCCATTGGGATTGTTTTAGTATTTCTGGGAGTGGAAGAAATGTGCCCACGTGGAGTTTGTTCATGGACTTATTAAGTACTGTAGACATTTACGTAGCAAAGGAGGTAACGGTGTCAGGAGCATCAAAATTTCGTTTTAAAAGATAATGGTTATACAAAAATTCTAAATGGAAGCCAAAAACCGTCCACGCTCATATCTCTACAATGTGGGGCCCAATAATGGATTCCTTGTTAACTCGCCGGCGGGGTCGCCCCCATTTGAGGGGGCGGTGTTTTCCTTGCTCAACTGAGCGGTCTGTATAGAACTATCCATAGTTTATTACAGCGAACTTCAATGCAATTTGGAAATGAGCAACACGACCCGAAAATTATTCTCATAGGAAAAAAGAGAGAGAAAAACTTTGGATATTAAGAAATTCGTTTTTTTTTTTTTCCTTTTTTGATAAACAAGGAATTTTTTCCATTAATGGTGATTCGAGGTTACAATGAGTTTAAGATCGAAAATAAGAGAATACAAAGAAACAAGATCATACCGTAAGAGTACAATACCGAGAAATCCGATAAGAGAAAAAGAAGGATTGCCGGGTTAAGACAAATACAAGTATGAATAAGATCCGATTAAATCGAAAGAAGAATGGTTCTTTTCGGAATTAAAATCCAACCATTTTATTTTATTTTCTTCTATAGAAAGATGTGATCCCAAAATATGAGGGATTTGCTAAAATCTCTTGTAATGATGATGAAGATTTCGTCGCCGGAGACAACAAAGATGAAGGTTTCGTCGTTGGAGAACATCCCTATTGATCTTAAAACCCAAACTAGTAACCAAGAACCGCCATTAAAGCGTAGATAAACCTTCAAAAATGAGATAAAACCACCATAATGGTGTAGATAACTAAAAAACATGATAACAACTAAACTAAACTTACTAAGGCTGAGTGTAGTGGAGATATTTGAGGTAATGATAGTGACATAAAGCAGTGGCCAAAGCCTCGAAAATTTATAATCCCCTTTCTCTCTGCTCGAAAGCAGGTAAGGTGAGCGGGGATTTCAAAATAGGCGAGGAAAGGATCCGCGCCAGAAAAACGGAAAAAGTGATGAAAGGAACCTCGCTTTTGGAAATTCAGCGAGGAAGACATACTCGCTTTTACAGAGCGAGGTATTGGGCATCGCTGGTTTTGGGAGCGAGTACCTGATCCTCGCTGTAAATAAATACTTGTTTGACCTTTTTAGTCATACATCCCGATTACACCCTACGACATAATTCACACTTTTTTTATCCAATTCTTGCTCTCCTTGTAAACCTTGATACTATAGTCGATAATTAATGGCTCACCACCGGGATCAATGTGACCGAGCTTAACAAGGACGTGCAGGTGTTTTTATTAATTCCAGAGAGCGACAATAGTGGTACATGTATCGATTATAAAATTATAAACGTAACTCATTCTGGAACATAATAATCTTCTTCGTTAGCAAAAAACAATTTTTTTGGAGACAACGTTGAAAGTGGAGTGTTACTTTTAGCGAACTCAAATAAGATTTAACTTATTTTATTAATTTCAAACTACTATACAAGATAGTACATTGTTTTCGGCATACTGCCAAGCTATAAAAGTAGAAAGAGACGTTGGAAAACTGACAACGCGGAGAGCCAATACTTTAATTGGGAAAACGACTAAAAATGAAGTTGGTTGTCTTACAAATTCAATAAAGCGTGTATGCATAATTGAGTAAAATAGTGTGTTGGATAACCTGCAAACACTATTAAAGGAAGAAGGAATCAGAGAGGATGCAAGGTGGGAAGAAAATACCGATGCAATGTTCCCCTACCACACAAGATAACACAATTCCCCCTACCAAAAGTTGTATGACAAGATCCCACTTACAAAAAAATATCCAAATACATCTAGTCAACATCAAACACAGATAGGCATTGATTACAAATATAAAAAAATAATATTCTTAAACATACTAGTTTCATCTAAAATTATTTGGTCATTTGAAGCTCATGAATCTGGTGGGGTATCCATAACAACATCAAAAGTGTTTTGCATCGAAAGACCAATGTTGAGATCCATACCCATCGAATCATCTATCTGACTCTCCAAATCGATATCCATATTTCCTTGATATACACTTGCATAGGGGTCTTCTGTTTGTTGAACTGGCTGGTAACATTTTTCACGATTATACATAATAGTACATGAAGGTGTGGGATTAACAAGTGGAGTTCCCGCAACACCTTCCTGTTGTCCATACGTGCCGTGTAGTGTGTGATCTTCTGGGAATTGGGGTGAAAAATTACTACTGGGTGTCCCGCCTGTGGTAAAACCAGAAGAAGAAGAAGAGCTCCCACGAAGACATTACTTTCTGTAATGGTCCCGAACAACTCTTTTAGGTTCATTGATAAACATGTGTTGCTCGAAACATAAGTTCAACAAATCCTCCTAAAAAGGAAAAAAATAAAGCAATTAATCCATTTCACAATAAATACTAGTACACAAAGACAAAGTAAAAAAATGTAACGTATTTACCCGTCTGGCGGTAATATGATCAAAAGTATAGGGATAAGATGTAGGCTTCGGCACCTCCAAATCTGTAAGATCCCCATCAATATACACATGGAAACACCAGTCTACTTCTGGTAGTTTAGTCGCCGATTGGTCGTCAGGATCAGCGTCATACAACTGAGACATCATGTTCGGAGGTGGATGTCTGGGTATGCATTGACGTGCACTATTAACTACACCTATCACATCATGGTTTTGTATGTGTGTTACTCCTTCATGTATTAATCTTCCAATACTCTTCTCCTTCCACCATGCATCGTACCTTGTTTCATTATTGATCAAAAAGTAATGGTGTACGGTTTCAACTACGATCGACTGGACTAAATCTAAGTCGGGGGGATCACATGGGATAGCAACTTCACCTGTAATCTTTCGCAAACATCTCTCACCAAGGTACACACTCAACCTCTCACCGTTGCATCCATATAATACAATTATGGTCTTCGATAAGGTGTTTTCCGCCATTACCTCTAGAAGACCGTTGTACTTTCAACAAAGTGTTGGGCCAAACTTTCAAAAAAGTGTTGTGCGTGTGGAGGGTTATGGGTCGGGCCTTTGCCTTTGTCAACACCTAGTGGTCTGCCTGCATCGCGGATGATGTGTTCCCTTAGTGGTACCCCAAAGTGGATCGGGATCTGCTGGTGGTATCCTTGGTGTTGGGTCCAACTCGACACAGATCCTTTACTATCCTTCTGCATCTTGTCAGACTCATTTGTCCCAGACATGTCGGGTGCATCATTCTTTCATCTTGCAGTAGAAGAAATTGCACAAGTCCCATGAACTGGTACTTCTTGACTGATGTGAGGGGAAGGGGCTGATGTTCTTTTTGCCGGCGGTGGGGTCCAACTTAATCCTTGATGAGTCATAAACTTTGAGAGCCGATATGGGTCTTGTTTTTGAATCGATAAGTTGGTTCTGTGAACCGGCGGAGAGTGGGACTGCACTCGGTGAGTTGGTTGAGTCAAGGTTGGTGTTTCCATATTGGTGTTATTGGTTGATGCTGATTGTTGGTTGGAAGATGAAGTTCTGGATGCGTGATTGTACGAAGAAGATGTGAATGAAAGATGCTTGGGTTTAGGGTGTTGTGCTCTCATTTTGGAACTGAGTATGTGATATGGAAATAGAGGTCTTTGGGTATCCTGTAATGCATGCTCTGTACTTACGAATTTTGGGAAGTCATCAGCTGTATGGCCTGTAAATCCACATTTATAGCAAAGAGTAGGGAGATACTCATATGCGAATTGTACCCAACTGGTATCAGCAATATCAAGTAAAATACATGGCATAAATGGTTCTGCAAGTTGTAGTTTAAATTTGGCTCTGATCGGTTTGTACTGCAAGTCCAGCTCTAATACTCTGTCGGTGTCATTAAGCAGTTTTTCCACGGAGTCTTGGTCTTCCAGGTATACAGGTAGGTTAGAAAGTTGAATTCAAAAAACCACAGTGGTGAAGCAGGCCTCACTGTGTGATTGGTATTTGTTCCAGTCTTCGATCATGACTATTTGGTTAGAGATGATCCAAGGTTTGTGAGAGAGTAGAGTATCTTTATCACTTGGATGTTTCAGCATGGCTTAATATATGTTGTTGTTTGTATTGGGCCAAGTCTAGAAATGCTCAACTTTTAGCGGACGCCAGTTGTTGATGGTGGTTTTTAGTTCAAGGATAAAACTGTAAAACTCCATATTTGTATGCATGCTTTCTCAAAGAAGTAGGGCCGTCAGGAAGCTAATGAGTGTCTATACCCCTCTGCTTACATATGTACTATGTAATTCAGTATTTACGAAATTTATTAGAGTAATATTGGTGCACGTTCCAACAATCCCAAAATATTCTATGAATTTCATTTTATGCTCCCGGCCGCATTGTTCATTAATGCAGATCCCGCTGAGTATTTATCCTATGTTATGTTCCCGGATGAACTCTTAACATTGACATGATATGACAATTAATGCTCACTCTCAGCTGAGTAGCATGAATTTCCCGAAGTGTCAAGGTTAAGATGCGCGTGAAAATACTCAATCGGAGGCGCGCTGAGCTGCGCTGCTCTCCAGGATAAAAATTATTGATTTTGTATCAACGTGCAAAATTCACCAAAAAATTGATTAATTTTTTGTCGATTCACAAAATTCAATTTTTGACCTAATTTTGCCAATTTACAAAAATTAGGTTTTTTGCCCCAAAACGGAACCTGCACGATATCTCGATCCCTATTGGTCGAGACTAAACCTAGGCAAGCTAGGAAACCATCCCTGGAACTAATATAAATACAATTCTATCAAAAATCGGAAATCAGGAAGAAAAAGGAAACCGGGAAGAAAAAGGGAAACCATGGAGAAACGATCACAGTCGTACGACTTGGACGGTCGATTTGGCAAGCTTGACCCCTTTCTGGAGCGACCAAACAAGTTCCATGGTGTTCACAAGCGGGCCCTTTATTATCCCGGACAATCAGAACTCTCCTAACCCGCAGGAAGTGTTCACAATTACCAGCCAAAATAATCCAATCGAGCGGCCCCAAAAGGGTCTTAATTGACCGCCCATGGCAGTCTTAAATTGATCACAGTCGCTCAACTTAGCCGGAAGAATTAGCTGGATTTGATTCAATCCTGGGCGACCAATGAGGTGTCACTATGCTCAACGGCGACCCATCTTTGGCCTTGACTAATCACATTGCTCCTAGCCCGCAGGTACTGCTCTGAATCATAGGCCAAAGTAGGCTGGTCACGCACTTATAATATCTCAAATAAATTCAACGGCAACCAACAACTGCCGCAAATCATCACAACCGCTCAAGTTAACCAGCTGATTTGACCGGCCTAGATGTAACTTGAGCTAACCAATGAGGTTCCATGATGACCACCGGTCGTCCCTCTCCCATGAGGACTGGTCACCCCGTCCTCAAACTATACTAGATAGCTCCTGGAAGCCTCTCAAAGATAGTCGGTCATGCTCCTTATAAGACTATGAAATCCGTGACTGGTCTAGATAGGCTATGAACAACGATGCTTTACATGCATCGATTATGTTTAAGCTGCTTGCTTAACAGCGATGCTTCACATGCATCGATTACAAACGATATTTTATAAATATCGATTTTACGAATAATTTAATTATTTAACCTAAAAGAATCATATGCTATTTCTGAGCACTGGCTCACAGAAAGTCCCATTCTTATGACTTGTCTTACTCAAGACATAAGGGCCTCATCAAGGTAAATCAATTATACAAGTAAATTTTACTTGGCATCCTTAGTAATATAAATGATACAAGGCATGACTAAGTGATATTTTCTACTCGAGACATCAAACATGTCACAACTAGGGGATGTTCATTAGGGTATTGGTCTGGCGATTTACAGCGTGCGGCGTGCAACACGCTCATTAAGGGAAAGTGTATGGAATAACGGATAGGTTACAGGTAGAGGAGTGGTGGGAGTACAAACCGTCCAGTCTTCCCATAACCATGAGACACGGTTTTCACCACTCACCCACGATCTTAACTACTTCACAATCCCGGCCGACTTCCAATGGGATCAGTGTGATCGATTATGACTTGTATAAATAGATTTTTCAATCTATTTTCAACCAGAGCATTCCTGGTTATAAACGCAAGTATTCAGAAACCATCCAGGATTCACAGCTTACACTTTGCAAGCAAATTCTACATTCTGATACAAGTCATAAAACTACACTTTGCAGAATTCATCATTCTGATCTCAACACTTTCTTTGCTTCCCTCCCTAAGATCAACCCTTCTCCTTCATTTTGTGACCGAAGCAAGACTGGAATGGCCATTTTAAATCAAGTATGAGATTGATCAAGTATACAATCACAATCATGGGTTCAATCGGTTCTACCAAACACAAGGATCGGTTCTACCTCAATATGGATTACTTGTGATCGAACACACAAGTTACCAGGACCGGTTATATCACTTACCAGGATCGGTTACGTCAATTACCAGGAGTGGTTACCATATCCTCATGGTATTGCTTGTGGTCGGTTACACAAGTTACTAGGATCGGTTACACCAATTACTAGGACCGGTTACACCAATTACAAGGATCGATTACACAATTCTTTTGTGATCAGTCACACCAATTACTAGGATCGGTCACACCAATTACAAATATCGATCATACCATCTTAGGTGATTACTTAGGATCGGTTACACTAATTAATAAAAACTAGTCATACCAAATCATAAGTCAGGCACTGTGATTAGTTATACCAAGATACATAACAAGTTATGATCGGTTCTACTAACTCACACATATTGGTAATCCAAAGATATGCAATGAATAACAATACCAATAAGCCTAGTGATTTCCTTTTCGATTCATAAAACAAGTTCATGAATGTACTTCCTTTAAACAAATGTAAACATTGTTTCCTAGGATGAAATCTTCACCTTTACCCATACACATAATCACAATAGCATTCATACGATTATGTCGATGTCATATATACGAAGTTCAAAAGATAAGCATTATACTTCGTATTCTTATTCCTTAACACTATGATCATGTCTCACTACTAGAGTATAATCATTCATAGCTTCGCAGTTATGTTTTTAAAATAGCACGACTTGAAAGATACGTTAGGAATGAAACAGTTCAAGTCAATATTACTAACCTCAAGAGGAAGGATGATGTCGTCGTTGTAGCTTGTTACTTCTTCACATTCTTCCGGTCTTCGCGTAATACTTGTATGTCTCATAATCCTAGACTTTCTAGTCTAACCTATACGAAGTTGTCTCTAGTACATAATCAAGCGACTCTTAGATGAGTTTTGATTCACTAAAATATGATAACTAAACTTGACATACCAACGCTTGGTGGGTTCAACCGAGCTATGCTCTAACAATCTCCCCCTTTGTAAATTTAAGTGACAAAACTCTTAATACATATGGATACACAAATTACAAGAATTCATTAAACATACACTTGATTCCAAGTTTCAACAACAAAATAACCTGCATATATTCAATTAATAAATGCCGTTGTTGACATTTGAATAACAAAGCTAATACTCCCCAAAAAGGTAAGATAGGTAGATTTTGAATCTGAACATCTTTGTTATTCCCCTTTTGTATTCAAGATAACTACAACAGCAATATGATATGTTGCTCCCCCTTAGTCAATGCTTTACTCTTTCGTTAGATATAAACATTCTCGGAAGACGACAATAGCTGTCTCACACAAACTATTAGCTTCAAAGCAATTTTCAAGTGATCGAATGATCAATACGAAACATTCCGAGTCTACATCAAATGATTGTTTCACACAAATCATGTAAGATGTTACCAGGCGATTTTCACATGATCATCTTTTGACTTTCGTCAAGAATATAATATGAATTTGGTTAAAGCGAAAGCTTACCAACACATATTTCGAGAAATATGTAAGCGAGTTAAACTCAGCTCGAAATATCAAATGTGTATAATTGAAGTCTATATAGCTATACGACTTTTGTCTCAAATAGGAGATATAGTAGATATACTTTTGAGTGATAGATGAGTTCAAGTCTCCACATACTTTTTGTTGATGAAGTTCCACAAGCTCCCCTTGAAGTCTAATGCTTAACTACACTTTCTATCCTAGTCCGAGACTTAGCTATAAGTAGACTAGAAATCAAGACTTATAGTTTTGGCAACTAAACTTGACAACAAGCTTGAGATAGCAACGCTTGCGAGTTCTACCAAGCAGTGCTCTAACAATCTCCCTCTTTGTAAATTTTAGTGACAAAAATATCAATACATATGGAATACAAAAAATAAACTTTGCAGCTTCTCTTCCACATGCATGATCTTCTTGGTTCTTCAACATTACTCGAAATCTTCGTCATTTCAAAGTACTCCAATGATTCCAAAGGTTGTAAGTTTAGCATCATCGTTATTGAAAATCCGTAGCCATAACAATAAGAAAACAAAAGCTCTCAATCATTGTTACACAGTGTCATAGTATTATTACACAGTGATAAGCACGTAAGTGTGACGCATTTTCACCCATAACTACATTATCTATGACTCATTTTATTTCTAATAGAGTTGTTTTAAGTCTTTTCTAGGGAATAAGCTCTTGCGGCAAAATTGGCTCGAAAAGTGGTGTTTTACACCCCACGATAGAGTACTAAAGGCACCCCAGAAATGCAACGGAAGCACCCCAAAAATGTATCGGAGGAACCCCAGAAAAATTACTATCTACACCCAAAAATTACTATTTGCACCCCATAAGACAAGTGCTAAAGGGACACCCGTGCAGGATTAGGGGGAGGACATCTTCTTCTCAAATTAAAAAAATGAATTTTGGCGGGAAAACGTTTCTCTTCACTGGCAAAATTTCGATCGGATGTTTGGACGTGATTTAGTGAGATTCAATCCCTGAAACTTAGTGGGTAGACGTGATATGACTATAGAAAGCTGGTATGGGTGTTGTTTCCGATCAAATTTGGCTTAATAACGTGTTTCAATCCAAAACAGTGGACACAAATTTTCAAGGGTTCAAGTGAATTTGACACGAGTTTGAGGCGTGTAATGCATGAGTTTCGAGTGTGTTGCACTACAGAGATGCGTGAAGAAGATAAATAAGGAAGGTTGACAGCTGAGAACCCGTGGAAGATCAAAAAATTGAAATTTTAGCCGTGGAGAATAATATTGATAAATGAAGATTATTTGGGAGATATGACCGGATTAAAGGAGGATTAGGAGTATAAATAGTTTGCTCCAGGTACAAGGAAGGGTTGTCGAGAGTTTGGGGAGCTTAGGAGAGCCAGAGAAGAAGAAATCACGAGTTGCATAAACTCGGGTTCTGTTGCTGCTGCTGCAGAACTGAAGAACACGAAGAACAAAAGCCTGTAAAGGAAAGTCGTTGAAAACCGTCGCTTAAATGCGACAGTTCCCAACTCCTTTCCAGCGACCGCGGAACAGAGTCTACAGCACTTCTCTTGTATCATTCATTTTGTGACGATTTTTGTGCGTCGCAAATTACTGTTTTTCACTATTTTCTCCATTTTCACCATTGTAAACAATTTTTGAGCAAATAAAAAATATTTTGAGAGTGTCTATAATATGAGGAGCTAAACCCCAACACTGGGACGGCGGAGGAGGCCGAACTTCATACATGGGTAAAGTTGTTTTATTCTTTTTTATGACTTTTGCACTAAAATTAATTGAAATATGATTTGATTAAATTGGTTGTCATTTGATTATATGGGTCATGCCTAGCTTAGGTGATTTGATGTCCCATGCTTAACATTTACAATCAATGTTTTGAGAATCTACCTTGGCAAAAATAGAGTCCATGTTTATATTTCTTGAGCTAAAATTGTTGAGAATAAATAAGTGAACCTTATGTTATGAAGATTGGCTAAATCCTTAGTCCCAGTACCTCTTGCACCAATTGTAATATTATTGTATATTTTTGTTAAATTTAAAAACTCGAATCTTCACAAGTCTAAGAGTTCGAATCATTTTTACTACAACTTCAAAATCACATCAATTTTTTGCGCCGCCGACGCGGATTTGTTTTTAGATTTAGAGTTTTTAGATTTTTATTCTTTTGTTCTTTTTTACGTTTCTTGGGTATTTGTCTTTTTGTTGCAGGTTTTGAATCAAAGAGGAATTGGAGACGAAAGACCTGGGGGATTAAAAGCTAGACAAAGCGAAAAGAACGGAGAAAAGACGAAGATATTTTTATTTATTTATTTTATTTTATTTTTAATTAATTAGATTTTATTTTATTTTTATTTTTTAGATTTTATTTTTAGAAACTGTAAATAGGTCTTTATTTTTGTATTTTATTTTTATTTTTGGAACATTAAACATTGGACTTTAATTATTTTTAAACCCTACGGAAGGGTACATTTTTTTTTTATAAATATAAACCGTTTGCAGGGAAGGATGACGATTACGATATCATCTCTGCCCCTCGGGTTAGTACACTGACACAGGAGTCAGTGGCCCGAGTTGACTACAACCGTTTCATCGCCCATCTGGTACGGGAGGTAAGCTTCTAAACACCCGCGAATCCCCTGTCAGCGGGTTTACTGTCTTCCTTAAGGTGCATATATGTTGAGGTTTTGAATACGGACTTTGATTTCCTAGTAAAGGGCAAGGCCAGACCGTACAAGATAAAGGTTCGGATTTCATCACCGTTCTCTTCTTGCCCGCCTTAGGAACACATAACCTACGCGAACCCAAGCTTAAAATACTGATTAGAACGAGACCGATAGGGTAACGAGCTTGTAGGAAAGTCATTCAAAGGGAAGTATTAGGTATCTTATTAGCTTAACTCAAAAGTTCAGGAAGATTACTGTGAGTCGACTAGAGCCGCCGTAATGGGAAACGTTGCCAAAGAGGTGGGGGTATCAAAGCTCCTCTTAGCTTCCCCTATTTCTCTTCGACTCACTTTATTCGGATCGATCTAGAGAGGTTTGCTAAAACGATACCTAGTTGCCTTTTGGAGGAATAGAAGCTGGTCTAGAAACAATCTAAGGGAGCCATCATGCTTTTTGTTTAGATTCAATAGGTTTGATTTGGTCGAGTCAGCCTTGTTTGTGATTGTGTAGAATTCCTCTGTAGTTTGTATTTTCGGGGTGATGAATCCTTTTCAGGAGACGCCACCTGAGATGACGTTACTAGAGTATATGCGTAGAAATTCTCATTATCAGGAGACGTCATCTAAAATAACTCTTGGTGAATATATGCAAGGGAAACGACATTGGGATGTTCCAACGGTAAGCGAGGAATCACCTCTAATGATCTACGAGAAGTATTATAAACACAGACCGCTTAGTTTGGAACAAAGATTAAGAATTCTTGAATGTCAGAAATTATATTATGATGATGATGATAAGGATAGTAGTAATGAAGAATCTGAAATATGTAGGCATAGTGATAAGGAATCTATTAATCCAATTGAGCTTTGTAATGATTATATTATTTCTAATTCAAATCCAAATTATTTTTATGATTATTCACCTATTCAAAAGGACGAGGATTTGATTAGGGATATCACCATTTTAGATGATGTAGTTTTTCCTTTTGATTACGAAGCCGATAGTGGTTTAGAGGAACGGGTTTATTCTGAAAATGCTGTTTTAGAGTCTAGCGACTTAGAAACAATAGTCTTAGACGAAGAAGATAGACCCGTAGAGATGAGTAAAGATGCACTACCTGACAATAACTTAGAAGAATACATTTACCATTTCCAAGAATCTGATGATCTAGAAATTAGGGAGATTGTGACTAGTATATCTAGAGACACTGAAAACTCTAAGTTTGGGGGTGATTATCACTTTCCTAGTGCCTTACCTTTAACTCTCAGAAAGTCCCCTCACTTAGGACTTGATATCTGTGCCTCGACCATTTTACAAGATTACCTTCATACTCGTTTTCCCGAACCTAATGATGTCCAGGAAAAAGTTCAGTCGTTAGAAACCCATCCTATGGTTGATGTGGTTTTCCCAGGCTATGATACCCAGATTGACTTTGTTTTCCCACCAAATAGTTTTCTTCCAACTGTGGGAACGTTTATATTTCAAATGTGTCGAATATTAAGTTCTGAGACTAAGCCTAAGTACTTTAGGTTAATAGAATCGACACATTTACTTAAGAATGACCACTACTTTCATTGTGGTCAATTATGTAAGTCAAATCTGATTGACTTATAGGATCCTCAGTTATTTAGGTTATTATTGTGTGCTTCTAAGTTCCTATTTGAGTTTTTCCAGACTTTAGGACCTAATAATTCGGATCCCACCTATGAAGAAAGGCATCCAATGAAAATATTTTATTTAGACCCTTTCATAGAACCTGAACCTGAACCTGAACCACAATTAGATTTAGATATCTTAATCAGGAAACTAGATAAGGGCATGCTAGTCTTGTTTATTTTCTTAGTTTATTGCAGTTTCCTTTGGTCAGCTCTATTTGGTTTTGAAGACCCACAGTTGTTCCGACTGTTATTTTATGATTCGAGTGACTAATCCTTTCCTAGTCTGGCTGAAGACTTTAAACTTAGCACTTCTTGGGAGGTAATCCATGCTTATGCGTCGACTACGGTAATATCCTTCCTCACTTCCTTTAAGTAGTAACAGTTTCTCCTTGTTCATGTTTTTAATTTCATCTTTATAACATTGAGGACAATGTTAGATTTAAGTGTGGGGGAGTGATTAACTTTTTGTTTATTTTTGTAGGAGTTTCCTTATCATATTATGACCAGCTGTTGAGCGGGTCTACCTTAGGAATTTACTTTTATGATCAGCTGTTGAGCGGGTCTACCTTAGGAATTTACTTTTATGATCAGCTATTGAGCGGGTCATCAAAAAAAAAAAAAATTTTTTTTTTTTTTGATATGATCAGCTGTGGAGCGGGTCTATTATTTTTGTTTTCTTATGACCAGCTGTTTAGCGGGTCTTTCTCTATGTTTCACAAATGACCAGCTATTGAGCGGGTCTATTCTTTTGATTCACATGACCAGCTGTTGAGCGGGTCTCTCTTGGTGTTACACAAATGACCAGCTGTTGAGCGGGTCTTGAGGTTTTGCTCGAGGACTAGCAAAATGTAAGTGTGGGGGAATTTGATAAGCACGTAAGTGTGACGCATTTTCACCCATAACTACATTATCTAGGACTCATTTTATTTCTAATAGAGTTGCTTTAAGTCTTTTCTAGGGAATAAGCTCTTGCGGCAAAATTGGCTCGAAAAGTGGTGTTTTACACCCCAGGATAGAGTACTAAAGGCACCCCATAAATGCACCGGAAGCACCCCAAAAATGTGTCGGAGGAACCCCGGAAAAATTACTATCTACACCCAAAAATTACTATTTGCACCCCATAAGACAAGTGCTAAAGGGACACCCGGGCAGGATTAGGGGGAGGACATCTTCTTCTCAAATTAAAAAAATGAATTTTGGCGGGAAAACGTTTCTCTTCACTGGCAAAATTTCGATCGGATGTTTGGACGTGATTTAGTGAGATTCAATCCCTGAAACTTAGTGGGTAGACGTGATATGACTATAGAAAGCTGGTATGGGTGTTGTTTCCGATCAAGTTTGGCTTAATAACGTGTTTCAATCCAAAACAGGGGACACAAGTTTTCACGGGTTCAAGTGAATTTGACACGAGTTTGAGGCGTGTAATGCATGAGTTTCGAGTGTGTTGCACTACAGAGATGCGTGAAGAAGATAAATAAGAAAGGTTGACAGCTGAGAACGCGTGGAAGATCAAAAAATGGAAATTTTGGTGGTGGAGAATAATATTGATAAATGAAGATTATTTGGGAGATATGACCGGATTAAAGGAGGATTAGGAGTACAAATAGATTGCTCCAGGTACAAGGAAGGGGTGTCGAGAGTTTGGGGAGCAGTTAGGAAGAACCACAGAGTCGAGAAATCAAGTGGCAGAAAAACTCCATTTTCTGCTGCTGTGAAGAACACGAAGAACATAAGACGCACGCAGAACCGTCGTTTTCCAACAGTGACAACGACAATTGTTTGTGGGTCGTATTGCTACAGTGACAACAACACTTCATTTTTATCGTTCTCTTTAACAGCTCGGTTTGTAACAAATAAAAGTGTTACAAACCCGGTTTTATTGTTTTTCTCCCATTTCATTATTGTGAACACCGTTTTTGAGCAATAAAGATGAATTTTGAGCGTGTTTCCATGATGATGAGCTAATTCTCGCGTAACCAAGGCACGGAGGAAGCTATTTATGCATGAATATTTGGTAACTATTCTATTTTTCTCTAATTTGTATTTTATAATTCACTCAATCACTACTTTGTAGAATTTTAATTGTTTGCATTATTTTCTTAATTAGTTGTGATTCAATTAGATAGGTTATACTTTGTTTAGATAATCTATGCTTAGGGAATACAATTAATGTTTGAGAATATGCCTGATTATTTGTGAATTAAGAAATAAGAGATTTAAAAGATAATTAGAGTTTTGGAATTTTTGCCATCATTCATTCATGTGTAATAGTGGAATCTAGTGTCTTGGTTATTTTCAATCTTGAAATCAAATTTGGAATTAAATTTTCTTTATTTTTAGTTTAAATAAGTCTAAAATCAATTGCTTTCACAAGTCTCAACGAACCTTTTACTACAACAAAGTTGAAAACACATCACAGAGCATCAAAGTTCAATTGTATCACAACTTTGACAACAATACTATGGTGATATGCATCACTCCCCCTTAGTCAATACTCCATCTCACATGGAAACCACTCCCCCTTACATAATGATCCGAAAACCATATGTATTTGTAGTGTGAACTACACATTAATTCTCCCCCTTTTTGTCAATAAAATTGGCAAAGGTACGAAAACTAGTGGGATCCTAATGAAATTTCCATAGAGACATTTCATGACCAAAAGACAACACATATCAACTTTTTAGATGCAATCATATAGCCGAAACTAAATGCATTCATCAAGGAGTTTATAAAGATACAAGATAACCCCTATAATATTCCACAGCCGCACTCCCTACAAAGATTTGGCAATAAAGCACAAGTTCAAATAAGAACTCTCCCCCATATAATGTCATTCCCGAAAGAACAACAAGAGCGACCTTACTTTCACAAGAAAATAAGGATTTCTTTGGACAACAACAAATCATATAAGAATATGAAATTGTATCCAAAATACTCAATTGAATTAACCACAAGTGAACCCATGATTAATTCAACCGGAATACTCAACTAAATTAACCACAAGAGATCCCATGATTAATCCAATTGGAAATGCTCAACATAAGAGGACTTACGGAGCCACACAGTATATACATAAAAATATGGATCAGGGAAGATCAATACTGCGGAATAGACAAAGATTCATTCTATCTTCCATCACTATTTGCACAATGACATACAATAGACTTCATCTTTGTAAACAAAAGCTCATCCTTTCTTTCATCAAAAAATGACATAAAGGCTTAACTTTTTTTTTGTCAAAAGTTCATTCATTCTTTTATCAATACTTGCATATCGACATACGAAAGACTTGACTTTTGACAACGTATGGGACAATCATAGTTTACGGACGCAAACACACATATCCCATAAAAAATTGCAATATATAAAACCATAAAGATTAATACAGCAAAATCATCTTCCAAACAAACTTTAGAATTTAAATAAATAAATCTAAAAAAACATTGAAGATGAAAACGTTTGACATAGCTATGTGTAATCACAATAATGGTTATTCCAAACTCTAGTTATCCTTCTTAAAAACACAAGAATAAAATTCTCATAATAAGATTTCCTAGAAAAAAAGAGTAAAAGAGATTAATCATCATCTTCATCTTCTGAAACCATCCAAGAGCCTTGAATAATATCCATGTCTTCCTTGATTTCAGGAAATTTGGTTGCAATCAAACACAATTGTTCTTGCACACACTTTACCCTTGAATTGATCTTAACCATACCTTTTTGAATTTGTTGAAGAAGACTCAAAGTGGTAGGATCACAAGTGCTGTCAAGGGAATCACATCTTTGGCTTTTACACACATTCTCCTTCATACGCTTAAAGGTACATGGGCGAACGAGTTTGGGAGTTCCAAGAGAGTTGCCAATTGGAGCAAATGAGAGTGGTTAAAAAAAATTTTCAATTAAGCAAGGGAAGCCTAAATTCTTGTCGGGCGAAGTCATAGAGATCATTTGAAAAATGATAAACCCACAAATATCGAGACTTGGGGTACCCAATTCAAGGAAATAAACCAATTCCGCAAACTCACGACTCCATCGAGAATTTTCAATTATGGAGGGACAAAGATTAGAGATACCAAGCTTTCCGAAGGACATCAAAGCAAGACTAAGATAATTTGTAGGAAACTTTCCTTCATTCCAATTAACACTCTTTCCACAAAGACCATAAGAGATGGCTTCATATGATGGTCTTTCATCACTTGGTCTAGGGAGGCGAAAATTACCCAAAGGAATTTTGGTAATCCTTGATATCAACTATCTATCTACAAGGAATTTCTCTCTCTTTATCATGGTTTTGAATTCCATGTTCTCAAGATCAACATCATGAATGTTGGCATAGAAAATCCTTGTGAGAGTTTAAAAATATCACTAAGACCATTAAAGATGTTTCCAAGATTAAACTTTTCAAAGCAAATCAACTCTTCTTTATGACCACTAGACAAATCCAACTTCTTTTCAAGAATGAAACCACTAGAAGCAATCCTTTCAAAGATCATACTACTAGAATCATTAACAAATTTAATTCTAATAGAGTCTTGAGATTGAGGAAGAGTCATGCTAGAAGAAGATACATCCACAATTTTTGAAAACTTCTTTGAAACCCTGAAAATTCCCAAAAGACCTAGAAATTGAGAGTACAAGGTGAAGGAAGAACTTACTTGATTTGTCTCTTGAAAACCCTTTCACTTTTTGTTCTCCAAAGATGCTTTAATGGAGTGAATACATGATCCCTAGAAAAGTTCACGTACGCGGACATTACGCATACCAACTTCTTATGTAGCCTCAAATGGGCTTGGACCCATTCACGACCCGGGACCCACAAAAGAAAAGTAGGATTTCTTAAAACGTTCATCATCCAAGGTTTGTACTCTGAAGATCAGTACAGTGCAGTAAACTAACCTTGGAAGAAGGAAAAAATAAGTTTTTCAAAATAAACTAACCCAGACACACAAAAAGAAATCAACCATTACTTGCCCCAATCAAGTTATATATACATGGGGTAAAGTCAGTCTTGTTACCAAGAGACAAAATGTTCCGAGAAATTCTCATGCACTTTTTCAGGTTGATATTTGTGAATATTAGTATAATCATAGTAATGATTATATACCGGGTCAACGGAATTTTTTGAATAAATTTTCTTATACCCAAGAAAAGACTTATTCCGAAGATTAGAACCTATACCGAACTCACAAGAAATCTTTTTATCAATTTCACATGAGTTGGAAGTAGGTCTAGTTCGTACATCATGAATACATGATTTGACAGGTACAGAACTTTTATCGGAACAGTTCTTATTCTCAAAGGAATTAATCTTCTCTAAGAATTTAAAAAAGCTTTCAAACGCTCTAAATAGATCTTTGTCAATTGATCCATTGTGATAGTATTCCTCATAAAGATTAAGGGTTAATCTAGTGAGATTCCATATCTTTGAGCATCGACTACGTTTTTCCAATTGACTCTTCTTAGAAGAACTTTTAATTTTTCCTTCAGATTGTTCCTTATCATCTAGACTTTCCAAGGACATAGATGAAGTGAGATTATCGCGAGAGACCAGAGGTCTAATAAATAATATTTGAACACTCTTTACGGAATTCTGGAGTGCGTTACAGTTGCCAAGAGCGAGTTTCCTAAAGGAGTTTCCCATAGGGACAGACTTTTAGGAAACAATCAAACACAAACTTGTTAGGTTTATGGTGTTTGCCTGCTCTGATACCAATTGAAAAAATGGGGGTACAATAACCTCACCCAATAATTCGCTTATTAATATGTATGGACTAACTCCAATATACTATTAAGAGAATCAACTAGACAGTCAGACTCAATCTTAATAAAAAGTATATCAAAGAGTTATATCTCAATTTCTCGATTCAATCCTTACTCAAGCAAATAGAAATCTGCGAGTCTAATTGAATACAAGAGAAATTAATTGAACAGTACCGAAGACCAATGTAAAAGTATCAATCAATTTCAATCAACAACCAAAGGTTGGATTTCCCAATTGATTGATTCAACGCACAACCTGTGATATTTCAATTATATAACAAACTATAATGCGGAAAAGAAATAACACAGACACCAGAAGTTTTGTTAACGAGGAAACCGAAATGCAGAAAAACAACGGGACCTAGTCCAAATTGAACACACACTGTATTAAGCCGCTACAGACACTAGCCTACTACAAACTAACTTCGGTCTGGACTGTAGTTTAACCCCAATCAATCTCAAACTGATCCAAGGTACAGTTGCGCTCCTTATGTCTCTGATCCCAGCAGGATACTACGCACTTGATTCCCTTAGCTGATCTCACCCACAACTAAGAGTTGCTACGACCCAAAGTCGAAGACTTTAATAAACAAATCTGTCTCACACAGAAAAGTCTACAAGAATAGATAAATCTGTCTCCCACAGAAATACCTATGAGTTTTGTTCCGTCTTTTAATAAATCAAGGTGAACAGGAACCAATCGATAACCCGGACTTATATTCCCGAAGAACAGCCTAGAATTATCAATCACCTCACAATAATCTAAATCGTATGATGGCGAAACTAGATATTGTGGAATCACAAACGATGAGACGAAGATGTTTGTGATTTCTTTTATCTTGCCTATCAGAGAAATTAATCTCGATTCAATTATTTAAATTGTACTCAATACGATAGAATCGGGCAAGATCAAATTACGCAACTACAGAGAAAATAGTTGGGTCTGGCTTAACAATCCCAATGAATACTTTAAGTCGTTAACCTACAGGGTCTCGGTATAAACCTAAGGTTAAAGGAGAATCGACTCTAGCTTATACAACTAGTATCACACAGGAGGTGTGGGTACCTTTCCTAGTTGCTAGAGTTCCCCTTTATATAGTCTCCAAATCAGGGTTTGCAATCTAAGTTACCTTGGTAACAAAGCATTCAATATTCACCGTTAGATAAAAACCTGATTAGATTCAAGTTAATATCTTTTAACCGTTAGATCGAACTTAGCTTGTTATACACACATGAAGTATACGTCATTTAGGTTTGTGTAACCATACCTAAACGTGTACAATTCGTTGGTTCAACAGTAGTTAACCAAATGGTTAGCCATATGAGCACTTTCATATCAACCTTATTCATCTTCACCATAACTAGTTCAAATGACTCAAATGAACTAGTTCAAGAGTTATTCAATTGCTTAGATCTCATAGAAGTATACAAGACACAATCGAAGCAAAATTGGTTTTGATTCACTCGAATTGATTCATGAACTTTATAGCCATGGTTTGCAAATATGCACTCCTTATTTTATATAAATTTAAGTTCACGAATAAACCAATTTTAGAAAGTAACACACTTAAGTATGCGTACGGGTTTGCGTACTTAAGTAACCGGATTTGAGTTTGGTTTGGTTTTCAAACTCAGCAGAAATTCACGGAGGTGAACTTTCCGCCAGTATGCGTACGGGTACGCGTACTCAGGTAACCGGATGAGTTGGTTTTGATTTCCAAACTCAGCAAAAATTCACGGACGTGAAATTCCGCCAGTATGCGTACGGGTACGCATACTTACCCAGTCTCCATCAACCATTTTGTATACACACAAGTATGCATACATTTGGTTCCCGGTTTTGGACTTATACACTAATGTGCGAACACACTATATATTCTTATATCCAAAGATGGTTACATATTCTAAACTCTTTATTTCAATCATTGAAACATTCTTAGAGGATGTTAAATAGAGGTTATTCACACACTATTTTTCATCAAAGCAATTTTCAAGATATTGAAATAATCAACATGACTTTCGTCACTTGTAAAGATGAACTTGACCAAAGCGAAAGCTTACCAACACATATTTCGAGAGCGAGATAAATTCGACTTGAAATAGCAAATGTGTATAATCGAAGTCTATATAGCAATACGAATTTTGTCTCAAGATAGGAGATAGAATAGATAGACTTTTTGAGTGATAGATAAGTTAAAGTCTCCACATACCTTTTAGTCGATGAAGTTCCATCAGTTCCTTGAGTAGTTCTTCGTATTTGTATGATGAACGCCGTGGAGTCTAGAGCTCAACTACACTTTCTATCCTAGTCCGAGACTTAGCTATAAGTAGACTAGAAATCAAGACTTATAGTTTTTGCAACTAAACTTGACAACAAGCTTGAGATAGCAATGCTTGTGATTTCGACCGAGCAGTGCTCTAACACTCATCACCTATTACTCCATAAGCTAATGGAGTTGCAGAAAGGAAGAATAGGAACATTCAGGAAATGACAAGGGTAATGCTCCATAACAAAAACTTACCGTTAAGGTTTTGCGGAGAGGCTGTCTTTACGGCATGCTACTTGATCAATCGTGTTTATTTACGGTCATAGGCCTTGAACACTCCCTATGAGTTGTGGTACGGTAGCAAACCCAACTTACACTACCTCAGAGTGTTCGGTAGCAAGTGCTACATTCTAAAGGATCGAGAACATGAAGGGAAATTTGACTCAAAAAGCGATGAAAGTATTTTTCTTGGCTATGAATCTGACAGTCATGGTTTTCGAGTATTTAATCTCATAACACAAGTCATGATGGAATCATCAAATGTTATCATTGATGATCTAAATAATTTTCGTCATGACGACTCTCCTGCTGAATTGCCTCCAACTGAGACAATTGGGAAAGTCAAAGAAATTCCAGAATCAGTAGAAGTTGTTCCAACGATTACTGATCCTGATGTTTCTAGTGATGAGGAAAAAAGCCCTAGTCAGGCTATTCCTGTTGAACAAGAACGTGCTCCTCCGCGACATCTATGGGTTCAAAGGAATCATGATACTAACAGTATTATTGGGGGGAAAGATTCTACTGCTAAGACGAGAAGAAAACTTCAAAATATTTGCAATTTTGGTTGTTATCTATCGCAAGTAGAACCTAGAAATATTGATGAAGCTCTTTGCGATCCCTTTTGGGTGAATGCAATGCATGAAGAGTTAAATCAATTCCAAAGACAAGATGTATGAGAGCTCGTACCTTGTCCCTCCAATATCAATATTGTTGGTACCAAATGGATATTCAAGAACAAGTCTGATGAATTTGGCACCATTGTCAGAAACAAATCCAGACTTGTCGCTCAAGGATATTCACAGATTGAAGGTATTGACTTTGACGAAACCTTTTCTCATGCGGCACGCCTTGAGTCCATTCGGTTGTTATTAGCTCATGCTTGTTTTCTTAAGGTTAAGTTATTTCAAATGGACATAAAATCCGCCTTACTAAATGGAAATTTAAAGGAAAAGGTCTATGTTTCTCAACGAAGGGATTTGAAAATCCTTATTTCCAAGATCATGTCCTTAAACTCAATAAGGCATTATATGGGTTAAAACAAGCGCCTCGTGCCTGGTTCGAAAAACAAACTATTTCTCTCCTTAGAAAAGGTTTCTCGAGAGGTGGCGCTGATAAAACTTTGTTTACCAAATGGAGTGGGAAAGATGTTGTTATTGCTCAAGTTTATGTAGATGATATCATCTATGGATCAACGTCTGAGAAACTTGCAAAAGATTTTCCAGTCTCTCTTGGAAAGGAGTTTGAAATGAGCAATGTTGGTGAATTAAAATTCTTTTTGGGTTTACAAATTCAACAACACAAGGATGGAATTTACTTATCTCAAGAAAAATATGCAAGGAATCTTGTTACAAGGTTCGGTCTTGATAAGTCAACTTCAAAACTGACTCCTATGCCCACCACTGGTAAACTACATCGAGATGAGAAAGGTGTAAATGTTGATCAAAAACTCTATCGATCTATCATTGGAAGCCTTTTATATCTCACAGCTACTAGACCAGATATTGCTTTTAGTGTTGGTTGGTGTGCTAGGTTTCAGGCCAATCCAAAGGAATCTTATCTTGCAGCTGCAAAAAGGATCATGCGATACATCAAACACACTATCGGGTATGGTCTATCTTATACTTTTGATACTAACACTAATCTTACTACCTATTCAGATGCAGATTGAGAAGGATGTGTGGAAGACAAAGAGAGTAATTCGGGGGGATTTTACTATGTTGGATTGAATCTTGTGGCATGGTATAACAAGAAACAAAACTCACAATCCCTGTCTACATGTGAAGAAGAATACATTGCTGCAGGTTCGTGTTGTACTCAACTTTTATGGATGAAACAAATGATTGCTGATTATGGAATTGACACTGGTGTAATGAAGATCTTTTGTGATAACTCAAGTGCGATTCGCATCACTGAGAATCCTGTTGAGCACTCAAGAACTAAGCACATTGACATAAGGTATCATCTTATTAGAGATCTCTATGAAAATGGTATCATCAATATGGAATTTGTGCCTTCCAAACAACAATTGGCTGATATTCTCAACAAACCTTTAGATACTGCTACGTTTCTACACTTACGGCATTCTATTGGTGTTGTTTTGGTTCATTAGTTTTCTAGCCTTTTGCCCATGGGCTCATTCATATCGTTTGGGCAATCAAGGCTTAGAACTTCAGTGTAGTGTTATTTAAATTTCGCATTTGTTTCTCCGTAGTTAATAGTTCTGTTAAGTATCAAAGTATACTATTAAATCCTTCTTTTTCTTGTGAAAGTAAGGTCGCTGTTGTTGTTCTTTCGGGAATGACATTTTATGGGGGGGAGTTTTTAATTAAACTTGTGCTTAATTGCAAAATCTTTATGGGGAGTGCGGCTGTGGAATATTATAGGAGTTTTCTTGTATCTCTATTAACTCCTTGATGAATGCATTTAGTTTTGGCTATATGATTGCATCTAACCAAAGTTGATAAGTTTTCTTTTGGTCATGAAGTATCTCCATGAAAATATCATTAGGATCCCACTAGTTTTCGTACCTTTGCCAATTTATATTGACAAAAAGAGGGAGAATTAATGTGTAGTTCACACTACAAATACATATGGTTTACGGATCATTATGTAAGGGGGTGTGGTTTTCATGTGAGATGAAGTATTGTCTATGGGGGAGTGATACATATCACCATAGTATTGTTGTCAAAGTTGTGATACAATTGGACTTTGATGCTGTGTAATAATACTATGACACTGTATAACAATGATTGGGAGCTACTGTTTTCTCATTATTATAGATACGGATCTTCAACAACTATGATGCTGAGTTGAACACATTCAGAATCACTGGAGTACTTGGAAGTGACGAATATTTCGAGTAATGTTGAAGAACAAGGGAGATCAAGCATTTGGATTGAGAGCTACAAAGTCTATTTATTTTGTAATCCATATGTATTGATAGTTTTGTCACTAAAATTGACAAAGGGGGAGATTGTTAGAGCACTGCTCGGTCGAACTCGCAAGCATTGCTATCTCAATCTTGTTGTCAAGTTTAGTTGCCAAAACTATAAGTCTTGATTTCTAGTCTACTTATAGCTAAGTCTCGGATAAGGATAGAAAGTGTAGTTGAGCATTAGACTTCAAGAGGAGCTTGTGGAACTTCATCAACAAAAGGTATGTGGAGACTTGAACTCATCTATCACTCAAAAGTATATCTATTATATCTCCTATTTGAGACAAAAGTCGTATAGCTATATAGACTTCAATTATACACATTTGATATTTCGAGCTGAGTTTAACTCGCTTACATATTTCTCGAAATATGTGTTGGTAAGCTTTCGCTTTAACAAAGTTCATATTATATTCTTGACGAAATTCAAAAGATGATCATGTGAAAATCGCCTGGTAACATCTTACATGATTTATGTGAGACAGTCATTTGATGTAGACTCGGAATATGTCGTATTGATCATTCGATCACTTGAAAATTGCTTTGAAGCTAATAGTTTGTGTGAGACAGCTGTTGTCGTCATCCGAGAATATTGCAATGATTGAAATTGAAGTTTAGAACAATTGGATATAAGCATAGTATGCGTACTTTCATATGTGTAATCCAAGTACGGGAACCATGGTATGCATACCCGTATGCGTACTGATTGGTTTAGTCAAGGTCCGGGAACCAAGTACGCATACCGGTATGCATACTGGCGTGAGGTTCAAGTTCCGGGACTTTACTGTGTTTGGTGGTATGCGTACCAGTTCGCGTACTGGCGAATCCAAACTTAGTCCGGCCACTTAGGTATGCGTACCCGTTTGCATACTTGAGTGGGTTATGTTCTAAAATCGGTTTGTTCATGAACTAATACATTTATATAATAAGGAATGCAATCTTTTGAAAATTGTGGCTATAATGTTCATGAATCGATTCGAGTGAATCAAAATCGATTTTGCTTCAGTTGTGTCTTGTATATTTCAATGAGAATATAAACAATTGAACAACTCTAGAACTAGTTTCATTTGAGTCATTTGAACTAGTTATGGTTGAGATGAATAAGGTTGATATGAAAGTGTTCATATGGATAACTTCGGTTAACTATTGTTGAGCCAACAAAGGTGCACACGTTTAGGTATGGTTACTCATATCTAAATGAAGTCACTTTTCATTTGTGTGTAACAAGCTAAGTTCGATCTAACGGTTGAAAGATATTATCTTGAGTCTAATCAGGTTTTTATCTAACGGTGAATATTGAATGCTTTGTTACCAAGGTAAAATTGATTGCAAACCCTTACTTGAAGACTATATAAAGGAGAACTCTAGCAACTGGGAAACCTAATCCCCACACCTCCTTTGTGATACTAGTTGCAACTAGAATCGATTCTCCTTTAACCTTAGGTTTTTCACGAAACCCTATAGGTTAACGACTTGAAGACTTCATTGGGATTGTTAAGCCAGACCCAACTATTTTCTATGTAGTTGCGTGTTCTGATCTTGTTGTTTTCTATCGTATTGAGTACTATCTTCTCTAAGATTTGCTCGAGATTTATTCTCTGATAGGAAAGATAAAAACTAGTCACAAACATCTTCGTCTCATCGTTTGTGATTCCACAATATCTTGTTTCGCTACCATACGATTAAGATTATTGTGAGGTGAATGATATTTCTAGGCTGTTCTTCGGGAATATAAGTCCGGTATATCAATTGGTTCATGTTCATCTTGATTTATCAAAAAACGGAACAAAACTCATAGGTATATCTGTGGGAGACAGATTTATCTATTCAACAGACTTTTCTGTGTGAGACAGATTGGTTTATCAAGTCTTCGACTTTGGGTAGTAGCAACTCTTAGTTGTGGGTGAGATCATCTAAGGGAATGAAGTGCGTAGAGTCCTGTTGGGATTCAGAGGCGTAAGAAACGCGACTGTACCTTGATCAGTGTGAGATTGGTTAGGGCTCAACTACATTCCAGTCCGAAGTTAACTTGGAGTAAGCTAGTGTCTGTAGCGGCTTAATACAGTGTGGTGTTCAAATCTAGACTAGGTCCCGTGGTTTTTCTGCATTTGCGGTTTCCTCATTAACAAAACTTCTGGTGTCTGTGTTATTTCTTTTCCGCACTATATTTGTTTATATAATTAAAATATCACAGGTTGTGCGTAGTTCAATCAATTGGGAATCCAACCTTTGGTTGTTGATTAAATTGATTGACACTTGGATATTGGTTTTTGATAGCGTCCAAGTTATTTTTTATATTCAATCGGGCTCGCAAATTCCTATTTGTTTGATTGCAGATTGAATTGAGAAACACAGATATAACTCTTTGATATACTTTTCTTAAGATTGAATCTGACTGTCTAGTTGATTCTCTTAAAAGTATATTGGAGTTAGTCCATACAGATTGCTAAGCGAAATATTGGGTGTGGTTGTTAGACCCCCGCTTTTTCAGTAAACACAATCGCTTATTTCGATAAGACAAAAATAAAGGTCAGAATTAACTTTATTTTTCTCATCAGGTTCTAATTATTCAGACAATAAGTTAGACCTTTCACTTTAAACAAGACAAGTACTAGGTTAGTCAACTAGTATTTCTTGTCAAGGCATTCGATTAGACTTGAATAACCGAATCCTTCAATTTGATAAGTCTAACTAAGATCAGAATTAACTTAGTTTCTCTTATCCGGAATCGAATTGGATTAAACAAATGATCCCGTATTTCGTTAAGCCATAAACAATACATACAAACCAAATAAATTGACTTGCACAATTATTTCTCTTAACTGGAAGCAATTGAAACAAACATAGACATTATAGCACCGCAATTGCACCGAAATTTCGTTAAGCAAAAACACTTGATACCAAACAATAAAGAAGATATCGAACAATAATCCAAATAAATTGACACAGTTTTTCTTAACCGGAAACAATTGAATCACACCCACACATCCATACACACATGGAATACATATCAATTGTACCGAAATTTTGTTAAGAAAAAGAAAAATATATGCAATATAAGCAGGCTTTTCTTAAACAGGAAAACGATTAACTAACAAATTTGTTACCTCCGCATCCTCTTCTCCCCAGAAAGATATATCATTAAGCGCAAGTTCAAGTTAGAACTCTCCCCCAATATGTTGTCATTCTCTCGCAAGAACAAAAGAACAACAACAAAGAGCAACCTTTACCAGAGAAAGGTTGAATCGGTTTTAACTAATGCGTGCTAATAGCAAAAGTTGAAAACCCGAAACACATATGTTTATGCTAAACACAACTCATGTAAACACAAATTGATTCAACACATTGTGACTTTTTACATATGAGTTTCAATCGGAACACCTTATGATTCTTTGATAAAGCCTACCAACTTGGGTTAGAACTTAATCCCGCTAAATCAAAAAGTCACACAAACCATAAGGGTTCACATCATATGAGATCGAATATTAAGGTTATGAAAACCGAAATCAGACATCCCATAAACACATAGCAATAATATAGACATTCAAGCACAGGCTATGTAATCGGAAACTATCACAAGAAAAATTATAAAATAATAATTTTATTCATAAATAATTGATAGTTTATTCAAAAATAGACCTTATACAATAATCAAAAACTGATGTCTATTTTTCTTGGAAGGGATCTTTAAACAGATTTTTCAAAGATCATCTTCAATTTCCTCAAATTTTTCAGGATCTTCATCAACAGCATCTCGACTGATTTCTCGGATTCTGAAAACCTTAATTATGTTCACAGGCTAAAGCATTAACCTTTCAATTAATATTCCGAGCATACTCCCTATTACCGATTCCAAGTTTAATCAGCTTTTTTTGGTTACTGATAACAGTTCTTAGTAATGCTGCCTGTCTATGATGTGTTTCAATAGTACTGAGGATGACTTTTCGTAGATTGAGAATATCAATCTTAGCATCCAAACTGTTTTGGACAAGAAGATGAGTCACATCTTCCTTTTCTTTTCCTTTGTCTTCACAACCAGATTTCTTGAAGGAATCATCAAGATTAATAGTTTCATCAGAAGCCATTCCACTCAACGCTTTCAGAATTTTTGCTTGAGATCTGGTTTGAGGATATATCCTTTAGTATAAGTTCTCAAACAAGATGAGTACATACACCAGAGAATTCTTTAACACATACCAAACATAGGTGCCAGCCTTAAATAAATAATTCTGACCAGATTTGAAAAGATTTTCGCATCTTATGTATTATTAAATCACAAAGATTCTTTGGAAAGAATCAATCTTTTAGATCATGTATCTAAAAATACATTTGACAAGAAAACTTATCATGTTTACACAAGTTCTTGTAAGATAACTTTTCTACACATGAGGACAACTTAAGTATCTTCAGGTAGATTATGTATACTCTCTATGTTGAATAAGAGAGATTAACAGGATATAAGATTCCCAGATACTTGTGCTTCCTTACATAAAATGATTGGGCATTGTAAGGATGCACTTTCCAACACATTTAAGTGTTAAGGTGAGAAAAAATTTGCTCACCAAGTACCATTTGAGAAACATCTTCCTTCTTATCTTTAGGGTCATGATCGTGTGCCCTTGTGTGGGTTTCGGATTCGTCCCTTTTATCAGGAATATTGTGTGATGTTATATCCTTGATTACATCTTGTGCCCAGGATGGTATATTCGTTGAATTCCAACCCGTATGATCTTGATCTGCCATTAAACAGATTGCAAATGTCTTTTGTTCAAGACATTCTGTATGTCCCCTTAAGGTATCCATTCCTTTTTGAAAATGTTTTTGTAAACACTTATCAAGGTATACCTTTTGACATGTCTCTGTAAGAAGATCTTCTATAAGGATTTTATTCCTTATTTGTGAATGTTCCAGCGATTGAGTAAGATACGCACACTCTAAAGTTTGCTGATGTACTTCGTTGCACAAAGCCAATTTTTGTTCCAAATAATCTGCTAGATTATTTTGAAGACTGAGTGTTTCGCGCTTTCCTTCACAGATTCTTACATTTAATCGAACAATAACCTCTAGGACATCATCCAGGCTATCAATGGTTTTTCCTGTTTTTAAATAGTTTTCAACATGTTTGAAAAACCTTTCTACCATTTTACGAAATTTAGAATTTGGTCAGGACAGTGAATCAAATTTCTTTTCTCTTTCTGGAATAGAAACAGAAGATTTTTCACCAGTGATTGGAGTCGGATCCAAAACATGTTCCTTTAGTTTTGGATACATTCTTTTCTGATCATGATCATGATTCTCAATCAAGTTATCAGTCTTAGACTTTCGCCTTGATTTTCGAAAAAACTTACGAGACCAATTTCCATTGACCTTTTCTGAGACCTTATTCTCAACATCTTGATGTACATTAACTGAGTCCTTCATAAGTTTAGCTTTGCTTTTCTTATTTTCACTCATATCTTATAGGTTGGATCGTGCCAAACACACCTTGTTAGATATTTTCGTGTTTGCCTGCTCTGATACCAATTGAAAAAACGGGGTTACCCAAATACACCACAATCTTTAAAATATCCACCTATAAGTCCTCTTACCGAAAGTGATTGTTTATGGACAAAGTCGAGACGATAAATCGGTACTCACACTTTGTGTGATCGTCTATGAATACGAGATCGAGACAATACAACAATCAAAGTGTGATAACTTGATAATAGGTTCGGACTTAACCAAACTCTATAGGATCAATATCAAGTAATACGTAGTTAACGTTTGTGTAATTTACTTTAAATTATAATGACAACAATTATAATTGCGGAAAATAAAAGTAAATGACACAGCAAGATTATTTTAACGAGGAAACCGCAAATGCAGAAAACCCCCGGGATCAAGTCCAGAATTGAATACTCTCAGAATTAAGCCGATATACAAAATCTAAACCAACTTCGTATAGTTGAGACCAAGCAACTAAACCTAGTTCACTTAGTTTCTTCGGTATCCATGCGCTTCCGACAGTCAATAAGTTCACGCACTGGAACAATTCCTTTGGATCGTATTCCAAACAGTAAAGGAACAACAAATCTGTTTGGTAACAACTTTATTGATTATTTCCAGATAAAGATATCTCAAGTCATATGCAAAGGCTCTTCCGTTTAAACTAATAAACTCCTTTTCCTGGTTAGATCAATCTATCCAACAACTAATGAAGTAGCAGAGTTTAGATTTGCAATCAATAAATATGGAATCCAACAAGAAACTATAAAACGATGCCGATCTCACGTAACTAACCAATCGAATAAATCCGATTCTAGTTGGATCCCATCCGATCAAGGTTTGTGCTACACAAAGATATGAGAAACCAATAAGAAATCTTCTTAATCTTCAAATCTTCTTTAATCTTAAATTAAACCTGCATAACACCACTTGAATCTCTTGTGATCAATCATGCATAGAACGGAGTCTGTTAACAATGGATTATCATAAGATGTCTTTAGATCTACAAACAATTCTAAAGATCTCGTCGACACTTCGATCTAGTTTGAGTGAATCTTATATCAGAAGAGAAGATTCTCATGAATAAACAAACTAGGTGCAATCAAATTTCAACAACCGTTAGTCAATCAAATAAATCGATAACTAATAAACTGCAATTATCTAGTTTCCCACCAACGGTACTCGTAGAGCTTCTTGATCCCGCAGAAGTCTTTAAACGAGCGGTCGTAAGAGATTTCGCCTAATTAGGGTACTTTCGTCTCCGAATAGACGTCTCCACCAGAAACAACAAAAAGATGAAGTTTGCCTGGCTCTTAGGATAGTTTGCTCAAAATGCAAACTTAGGTATTTATAGACCAAGGATGTTTGGACACCAAGGAATTTCCAAAACCGAAATATTCTTAAGATATGCAATAAATGCCCAAATCGGTTTTCATAATTCCTGGAAATGTTTTTTTCCAATATTTTCCGAAATCTCTCAATAGAAAATTTCCAATTAGTAAATGCACATTACTAATTTTTATTCTCTAGAGATATGCATTTAATTACTGGTAATTAAATCATATAAAACTAATAACCTTAATTAAAAGATTCTTAATTTATTTAGAACCGGGATCTCCTTGAGTAATTAAAGAATATCTTTGAACAATAAAAGATATGAGTTATTGTCCGTGTTCAAAGTATGTTGACATATTTTCTTTGTAAATCCTCTTTCATATTTACAATCTTGGAATCGATTATACCACACTTCCAAACAAGTTTAGAATTGGTTCATCTGTATTCCAAGACAACTATGTGATTGATCAAGTATACAATCACAATCATGGGTTCAATCGGTTCTACCAAACACAAGGATCGGTTCTACCTCAATATGGATTACTTGTGATTGAACACACAAGTTACCAGGACCGGTTACATCAGTTACCAGGATCGGTTACGTCAATTACCAGGACCGGTTACCATATACTCATGGTATTACTTGTGATCGGTTACACAAGTCACTAGGATTGGTTACACCAATTACCAGGATCGGTTACACCAATTACTAGGACCGGTTACACCAATTACAAGGATCGATTACACAATTCTTTTGTGATCGGTCACACCAATTACTAGGATCGGTCACACCAATTAAAAATATCGATCATACCATCTTAGGTGATTACTTAGGATCGGTTACACTAATTAATAAAAACTAGTCATACCAAATCATAAGTCAGACACTGTGATTAGTTATACCAAGATACATAACAAGTTATGATCGGTTCTACTAACTCACACATATTGGTAATCCAAAGATATGCAATGAATAACAATACCAATAAGCCTAGCGATTTCCCTTTCGATTCATAAAACAAGTTCATGAATGTACTTCCTTTAAACAAATGTAAACATTGTTTCCTATGATGGAATCTTCACCTTTTCCATACACATAATCACAATAACATTAATATGATTATGTCGATGTCATATATACGAAGTTCAAAAGATAAGCGTTATACTTCGTATTCTTATTCCTTAACACTATGATCATGTGATCATGTCTCACTACTAGAATATAATCATTCACAGCTTCGCAGTTATTTTTTCAAAATAGCACGACTTGAAAAATACGTTAGGAATGAAACAGTTCAAGTCAATATTACTAACCTCAAGAGGAAGGATGTCGTCGTCGTTGTAGCTTGTTACTTCTTCACATTCTTCAGGTCTTCGAGTAATACTTGTATGTCTCATAATCCTAGACTTTCTAGTCTAACCTATACGAAGTTGTCTCTAGTACATAATCAAGCGACTCTTAAATGAGTTTTGATTCACTAAAATATGACAACCAAACTTGACATACCAACGCTTGGTGGGTTCAACCGAGCTATGCTCTAACATAGATTACAAGACTTGTTCCTGTTGGAATTTGGTTCGTGAACAGTTTCGGTATATACTAGTGTTGATGGTGGTTTTTAATTTAGGGCGAAAACTGTAAAAGTATGTCTAGCTGACCCGGTGTCAGAAATAGGAGACCTTGACATGTTCATATTCCGCAAGAAGCCTGAATAATATATTAAAATCTGATGAGTGCCTATGCCACTCTTCATATTGTATTGAAACTCAAGCTCCTAGATGAATTGTTCACTAGTATAGAGCCTAATGAGTATTTAATCTCCCGCCTGTATTATTAACTAATGTATGGCTTGATGAGTATTTTTCCTATGCTATGTTCTCTAGTTGAACTTTTAATATTGACATGACATGACGATTAATGTTCGCTCGCAGCCGAGTAGCATGAATTTCCCGAAGTGTCAGGATTGAGATCTGCATGAAAGTACTTAATCGGAGGCACGCTGCGCTGCTCTCTGAGAATAAGATTGCTAATTTTGTGTCAGCGCACAGAATTCATAAAATTTGATTAATTTTGTGACAGCTCGCAAAATTCAATTTTTAACCTAATTTTACCAATTTGCAAAAATTAGGTTTTTGCGAACTGCGCAATATCTCGAACCCTATTGGTTGAGACCAGACCTAGGCAAGCTAGGAAATTAATCCACCATGGACTAGTAGGAGAAAAATCCTACCAAAAGTCGAAAAGCAAGAAATAAAGAGGAATTGCGTCACATAAAGGCAGCAGCAAAAGGGACGCGTCCGCGCCACTTCGCCGGCCGGTTCGCCCAAGCTTGTGTCGCCGTACCATCGGCCGGACATGCCCATATTGTTGCCTGCCGGTCCCTCTTTCCCACCGACGAATCAAAACACTCTAAATGCACAGCCTACACTTTTAAATTAAAGTTGGAAGTTGTTTTTGCGTTGCGCAATATCTTGATCCCTATTGGTCGATTTAACTAGGTTGAACGACATCCAAAAGGTAACCCAAGGTTGGCCGAACATCTGGGAGAAACTCCTAAAGAATATGGACATAAGCTATATGCCAAAAGTTTCGTATGGATATCTAGTATAACATACTAAAAAATCACATCAATCGGATTAACGAGCTAAAAGATACATCTTAAAAGGCGAGCTAGGTCATGGCTGAAAACTGACAGAATTCCTCCTGAATTCTTCCTGAGTTTTACTGCCGGGATGTTTTCACCTCCTAAACCAGCTCCAAACCTAAATATCCCCACGTTAGAAGATAGGAAATTCTTTTCTGATAAAAAAAGAAGGGGTGGATCATCAAAATCCGAGTTCTTCTGAGAATTCTAAAGCAGTTTTGGTACGGGCCCTCTGTTATTTAAACCAATCAGAATTCTCCTAACCCGCAGCAAGCATTCACAATTGCTAGTCAAAGTAGGCTAGTCATGCTGCTTACAAGGGTCTTAAATAAATTACCAGAAACCAATAACTGCCGCAAATCATCTCAGTCATCCAACTTGGCTAGCCAATTTAACCGGTTTAGATTTAATCTGGGCCAACCAATAGGATGTCAAAATGGCTACCAGCCATCATTTTCCTATGGGAAACTACCACCACATCTTTTATGTACATGGATAGCTCCTGGCAGCTGATCCAAGATGGCTGGCCGCAAGTCTCATGGCTTGACTTGTAACAAATGACCGCCCGCCGCCTAGCTTATGCGTGATTGGTCAAATAATTAGGTCTCGCAGGCAAGACCCACTCAGCAGCGTGCTGCATATTTTTCTACAAAATACTCGAGACATCAAACATGTCACAAACTGGGGGATGTTCATCAGGGTATTTGTATGGCGGTTTACAGCGTGCGGCGTGCAACACGCCCATTATGAGAAAGTGTCAGGAAAGGCGAATATTTAGTGGCACCAGAGAAGTAGTGGCTGTAACCGACCGTTCTTCCCCTCATAATAGGGACGTGGTTTTCAACATTTTACACGATCCCCACTTCTTCATCACTCAACTACTTCCACTTCCTATGAGATCAGGGTGCGTTCAACTATGACTTGTATAAATAGGTTTTCAACCAACAACGGTTAACAACACAAGTATCCAGAAAACATAAAAAGAACTTATATCTTACATTCTACAAGCAAGTTCCACATTCTGATACAATTCATAAAACAACCACACCATCAGAGTTAACCATTCTGATCTCAACACCTTATCCGCTTTCCTCCCTAAGATCAACCCTTCTCCTTTATTTTGTGACCGAAGCAAGACTGGAACGTCCATTTCTTGGTTTAGGCCAAGATTGTACAGATTGATCTCTCGAATCTAAAGTACTCATGTGCAGTACATTTTTTTAGGGTTTAGATTCGTGTCTCGGCGGCACACCCAAATTTACCATTTCCAGCAGAATCAGTTTTTACCCCAAAACAACTGGCGACCACAGTGGGAGATTAATCTCTCGGTTGCAAAATCAGTTTCTCAATTTTCATTCCAGTTTTCTCAATTTCAAAAGGGTGGATCTTAAATCTAATTTAATCATTAAACTCAATTTAGGTTCAACAACCAATTTCAATTCTGGTGTTCCGTTCGTTAAGAAGCTTCACAAAAATGCTTTTTCAAGCGATGCTACTGGGAATGCCTTGGATAGCCGAACACCAGTAAATCTCCCAGATAAAAGGACAAGAAAGCCGCGTGGAGACACAAGAAGATGTGACTACTACTTAGAAGGGCACAATGGATTCTCTCGAGATCCGGATAGAGCACCTGCCTCTGCAACACCATAAGCGTTATATGGAGCAAGTCGGAAATTCCTCAAAGTTATTGCTGATATTAATGCCACCAGGGTCCACACCCAGAGAGATAAAGGAAAGATTCACATAGCCGTTGTTCTAGTATGGAGATAGTCGACAACAAATCTCAACACCAGTGGAGTCCTAAAAAGGCACCTGCAGAGATCACGAAAGCAAATATCCAGGCCATGGCGTAATTCCGGGAATTCGTACATCTACAATAATAAAGGAGGATTGATATATCTTTATTGAAATCATCATTAAGGGGTTCACCTATTATGCCAACCAAAGCAAGAGTAAGCCTGGGACATCTTCAGAGCTACTGGAGCCGAAACGTCAAGAAAGCAGCCTCAAGAAGATAACGATGCCCGCGTCATCATGCCAGAAGAAAAAAACTGCAGCTGAGATAACCCCACACAGAGGAGATATGAGAAGTTGTTGCACCAAAAGGACCCATGTCTCCCATGTTCCCTTTTTCTACGGAAAAGGATAATGCTGAAGAACATGTCTCCCATATTTGGAATACTTAGGAGAAATATGAGTATCACCAGATGTTATGACTCGAAGAGTTCTCCAAATTGCCTACCAGAAGAGCCTACATCGGGTACAGCAACAACGCGCCGAACAAAACATCCGATCGGTTCCAGATGGTGACGTTCCCTACCATAAATATCTCTTCATTCCCGAGACGATCACCCTCAAGACTTGGACAGGATGTTCCAGCAAAATAACAGGCATCTCGATGACTACGTCAAGAGACTCGTCAAGAGATCCAGAATTGAAGCCCTCGATTTCCAAGTATACTACCGGTGCTAACACATCAAGATATAACTCACAAAGAGAGACACCTCATCAGCAGCGTCACCCACGGTAATCTCCAAGACTCCCTCCTCAGGTCCTTTTCCATTTGGGTCGTACGCCCGCTGAAAAATCGTAAAGGCGTCATAATTAGCAAAAAAAAATGGTTCAAGCATGGGGATTGAATTACAAACCATAGGGCAACCTAAACACTCATTAAAAGTGTTTTAGGACATGGCATGTAGTTCAGCAAGGTTATGGGTCATTTTGCAAAAACTCAGTCAGAAACGTTTTTACACTGCCCTCTGGAAGAACTAAATCTGGCACTAATTGGTGAAGAATCTTGGGGTGAGATATATAACGAACGATTCGCATGGAAGTCTTATACAACATACTAAAAGGGCACGTTAATCCAATGAATGAGCTATAAATGGTAGTCGAAACTCTCGACTATGTGACAGCTGAAAATCTACAGAATTCCTCCTGGAAATTCTCGGTGTCAGGTCCTTTTCACACACCATACGGACTCCGAATCAATAAGTTCATTTTGGAGAAGTTAGATCTTCCTCTTATCTAAATAATGAGAGGTAAACCACCTCATTCCTACGTCGTATGAAGATTTTGCGGCCGTTTTGGCAAGAAGACACAAATCTGAAATTTTCATCAAGTCAATACACCAAGTCGCACTTACAATCAGGAAAGCAACAATAGGAGAGCTTACGCACGCATGGAATCAGGGAGGATCCACTTCACCGAAAATAAAAGAGGGGAAGTAAGGAAAGGAAGAAACTCATCCTTTGGGCCATAACGGCCGATCAAATCCTTTTAATGTTCGTGGTCGTGGCTAGCATCACCACCTATGCTCGCCTAAAGCTCGTGGACATAACTACCATTACTTATGCCTCTCCCGCTCATCCAAGATTCATAGTCGTGGTTACCAAAGCCCATGACCACCATCACCACGCCTCTCCCTGCCAAGTTTGTGCCCGTAGCGACCACGCCTCTCCCTGCCAGTCTCTTCTGATCACAGCTGCTGCCAAGAACCGTCGTTGCTCGTTTGTTGATACCATTCAGAGCTTCACCATAGCAACCACTACGGACAGAGGTAATCCGAACTTCTGCATATTTTATTTTCCCATGGAGGAAGTAATAGAGTCATCAATACGGAGGAAAGATGGTGATATCTTTATTATGGTAACCCACCTGCCATACAAGATAGAACCACGTAAATCACACTTGGGGACTGAGGCTCAACACGAAATCCCTTCACTGTCAAGGACCTCTTAAACTCAGAAGAGACGGTCAACCAAGAAGTCATAACCGTGACAAGGTCACCACTCTTCAAGGATGTAGCGTAAGGATATCATCACCTCCCTGTCTGGAAGGTGTCTGACCAACCAGCAGTATTTGGTTCAGCCATTCATAAGCGTTGTTATCAGTGAAGAATCAAAGAGGAAAGTCGCACCTCAGCAAGCCACACAGACCAACCGCATCATGTCTGCCACATCACCTACTCAGAACTCAGCACCACCTACCCAAGGCTTGCACGAAGTTGTGCATCAACAACCACATCAGTCGACAAAGTCAGGTTTGGTGTTTCTAGATTTCCAATTTCCTATGGAAAGGGTGCATGGGCTGCCATAATTTTGGATACGATACAGGTCTATCAAGTGCGACTCCCACCCATTGATTAACAAATGACGGATACAAAAGATTGCCGCTTTCGTTAATTCGTCAACCACAGAAAATGCAGTGGAAGTACATCTTTCAGGAGAAAATAAGCTCAAGACAATTACACCTGGGGACTGCCAGCACCGGATGCCTTCACGTCCCTCAACCATATTATTTTTGATATCAGCATCATCACTATCAAAGCTTTACGATCCGCAGGAATTTATCAACATGAAGCCGTACACGTGCATCAAAGACTCCAAAAGTACGCCGCAGAGATATTTTCACATATCTGGCCACGCCATCGGATCTAGTACGCATCTACACCTCCTTATAAGACCACATTGTATTCCCAAGCCGACTAAAAAATACAGCTCTAGAAACCAAACTGAAGTGTAACTGGGGACTGCTCATTGCATCTCATTCCATACAACAATCCAAGATTCAGAAGATGGTTCAAAGGATGTCGCTTGGAACGAAGTCCTTGAAGACTTGATAGCATCACGTCGGCAATGGAACGCCTCTCAGCTTGTCTACTTCACTCAACGGCTCCGGAAGATTTTTCCCATACAAGCATACCAAGCATATCATCATCGCAATCAGAAGGGCAAGAATAGGCCTATGAGATAAAGAGTCAAAATAAATAAAATTTCGTTCCAATCAATGCCCAGGAGTTTAAAGAACATTTTAATTGCGACTCAGCAGTCCAGACACCAAACAACTTAAAGTAAAGGCCTCTTGTAATTGAGCGCAATGGAGTTTGGCAAATTTTGAAATCCACTTGAGAGGCTAGACACTCATTCTTCTGGAGACAGAACCTCATTACACATTTCGGAGAAGATCGATGGTACAGCTTCTACACCCTCTGGTCCAGGAAGAAGAACCGTCACATGATTAAGATGAGTCGTAACAGTCGTATAGGACACTTCGAAGAAGTCATCATCTATATTTGGCGTGTCTTTGGAATCATTAATGCCTCATGGCTTAGCAGCGGGAATATCTCCAGGTGACATCTTATCCAAAAAAAAAAAAAAAAAAAAAAAAAAAAC
>JAJJMB010003633.1:228207-277573 GCA_023531105.1 Papaver atlanticum | reverse complement strand
GATGGTACAACTTCTACACCCTCTGGTCCAGGAAGAAGAATCGTCACATGATTAAGATGAGTCCTAACCGTCGTATAGGACACTTAGAAGAAGTCATCATCTATATTCGGCGTGTTCTTGGAATCATTAATGCCTCCTAGATTAGCAGCGGTAATATCTCCAGGTGACATCTTATCCAAAAAAAAAAAAAAAAAAACACGCTCCTAGTTACTGTTGGGTGGCTACATGTCCAAAATAGAAAAGAGCACCTACCTTGAGTTCTCCTTGCTCGCATTGCTGCTGATCATAATTATTGGAGATTTCTTTGTTGTCGTTGACGCTCGCTCTACCGTCGCTAACAAAGAAATTCATTCACACTGAGCTAAATGTTCAAGTTTGATCAACTACTCATGGATATTACACTCACAACCAAAATACAAAGACGAGATGAACCTACCTTGTTGCTGGATGGCGTACACGAAGATGGGGGAGAACCCGGTTGAGCTCAAAGGCCTTGACCGGACATGCTCGCTTTCTTTTCCTACCATTGATGTTCGATGAGCGGTAATTTGTTAGCAGCCCTTGATTAATAGCTGCTTCACCAGTACGACCGCCAAGGAAGTTCAAACCAACTAATATCTCTCTGGTAACATCTACCTACTTCATCTTATCAATTTTGTTTTCTTCTGTCACCATCCAGAGATTACCCCGCAACAATGTCACTGTTACGTGCTAAACATGGGACTCAATGTTGATGGTGGTTTTTAGTTTAGGGTGAAAACTGTAAAAGTCTGTCTAGCTGACCGGTATCAGAAATAGTAAACCTTGATATGTTCATATTCCGCAAGGAGCCAGAAGAATATATTAAAATCTGATGAGTGCCTATGCCGCTCTTCATATTATATTGAAACTTAAGCTCCTAGATGAATTGTTCACTAGTAATGAGCCTAATGAGTATTTAATCTCCCGCCTGTATTATTCACTAATGTATGGCTTGCTGAGTATTTTTCCTATATTATGTTCCCCAGTTGAACTCTTAATATTTACATGACATGACGATTAATGTTCGCTCGCAGCCGAGTAGCATGAATCTCCCGAAGTGTAAGGATTGAGATCTTCATGAAAGTACTTAATCGGAGGCACGCTGCGCTGCTCTCTAAGAATAACATTGGTAATTTTGTGTCAGCGCACATAATTCATCAAATTTGATTAATTTTGTGACATCTCGCAAAATTAAATTTTTAACCTAATTTTACCAATTTGCAAAAATTAGGTTTTTGCGGCCTGCGCAATATCTCGAACCCTATTGGTCGAGACCAGACCTAGGCAAGCTAGGAAATTAATCCACCATGGACTAGTAGGAGAAAAATCCTACCAAAAGTCGAAAAGCAAGAAATAAATAGGAATTGCAGCACATAAAGGCAGCAGCAAAAGGGACGCGGCCGCACCACTTTACCGGCCGGTTCGCCCAAGCTTGGGCCGCCATACCATCGGTCGGCCATGCCCATATTGTTGTCTGCCGGTCCCTCTTTCCCACCGACCAATCAAAACACTCTAAATGTGCAGCCTACACTTTTAAATGAAAGTTGGAAGTTTTTTTTGCGCGGCGCAATATCTTGATCCCTATTGGTCGATTTAACTAGGTTGAACGATATCCAAAAGGTCACCCAAGGTTGGCCGAACATCTGGTAAAAACTCCTAAAGAATATGGACATGAGATATATGCCAAAAGTTTCGTATGGATGTCTAGTATAACATACTAAAAAATCACATCAATCGGATTAACGAGCTAAAAGATACATCTTAAAAGGCAAGCTAGGTCATGGCTGAAAACTGACAGAATTCCTCCTGAGTTTTACTGCCGGGATGTTTTCACCTCCTAAACCAGCTCCAAACCTAAATATCCCCACGTTAGAAGATAGGAAATTCTTTTCTGATAAAAAAAGAAGGGGTGGATCATCAAAATCCGAGTTCGTATGAGAATTCTAAAGCAGTTTTGGTACGGGCCCTCTGTTATTTCAACCAATCAGAATTCTCCTAACCCGCAGCCAGCATTCACAATTGCTAGTCAAAGTAGGCTAGTCATGCTGCTTACAAGGGTCTTAAATAAATTAGCGGAAACCAATAACTGTCGCAAATCATCTCAGCCATCCAACTTGGCTAGCCAATTTAACCGGTTTAGATTTAATCTGAGCCAACTAATAGGATGTCAAAATGGCTACCAGCCATCATTCTCCTATAGGAACCGACCACCACATCTTTTATGTACATGGATAGCTCCTGGCAGCTGATCCAAGATGGCCGGCCGCAAGTCTCATGGCTTGACTTGTAACAAATGACCGCCCGCTGCCTAGCTTGCACGTGATTGGTCAGAATAATTAGGTCTCGCAGGCAAGACCCACTCAGCAGCATGCTGCATATTTTTCTACAAAATACTCAAGACATCAAACATGTCACAAACTGGGGGATGTTCATCAGGGTATTAGTCTGGCGGTTTACAGCGTGCGGCGTGCAACACGCCCATTATGAGAAAGTGTCAGGAAAGGCGAAGAGTTAGTGGCAGCAGAGAAGTAGTGGGTGTAACCGACCGTTCTTCCCCTCATAATAGGGACGTGGTTTTCAACATTTTACACGATCCCCACTTCTCCATCACTCAACTACTTCCACTTCCTATGAGATCAGGGTGCGTTCAACTATGACTTGTATAAATAGGTTTTCAACCTATTTCAACCAACAACGGTTATCAACACAAGTATCCAGAAAACATAAAAAGAACTTATAGCTTACATTCTACAAGCGAGTTCCACATTCTGATACAATTCATAAAACAACCACACCTTCAGAGTTAACCATTCTGATCTCAACACCTTCTCCGCTTCCCTCCCAGGATTGTACAGATTGATCTCTCGAATCTAAAGTACTCATGTGCAGTACATTTGTTTAGGGTTTGGATTCGTTTCTCGGTGGCACACCCAAATTTACCATTTACAGCAGAATCAGTTTTTACCCCAAAACAACTAGGTTTACCTTGTTAAAAAGCTCTTAACATACAATTTCCTAACCGAACGTACAGATTGTACAAGGATTGTCCATATAGGTTCCCGAACGAAAAGTTGGTCGTGTACTAATTACCCTCTCCTTTTTCGTTTGGACAACATCTAACACAAAGCCATGTCCTTAACTTCGAATTTTTCTTCCCCCTTCTACTACATTTTCCATAAAGTGAAGATAAATTAAAAGAAATGTTGTTGGATAATGTATGTCGTACTTAAGTGTGCTCATTCTACCTAGTAATTGCAAACAGATCATCAAACACAAAAATACGTATGAAACTTTGACAGGAAAAAGAAAAAAAAAAAAAAAAAAAACGAATACAGTGGGTTTTGATAATACAAACCTGGCAAATGTATGCATCTTCAAAGGGGGAGAATTCAAACAGATCTGTCTCACTCTCACTAGTTTATTCATGCTGCCAAGACAACCATACACTTTGAAGCTTTTAGTAAAAGTCCTATTCATCTCAATCAACTACACTAATACAGTGTTATTTTTAAAAGCTTCAACTCAAATTATATGAACAATCGGTGACTCCACCCACAAAAAAACCTGCAGCTCTACGATCACCAATCAAATCCCAGACCTCTCTCGTTACACCACTTTTAACAGTAGGGGAAGTAGTCGTGGCCTCCCCCTTCACGCGTAGTTATTGTTTCTATCCAGCATTTTTGAACAAGGGATTAAATTATTGGATTATCCTCACCCCAATATTATTAAGCTCTCAATCATGTCTAGCAAAGAAGGAAAAGCTAAAGACAAAAATATGTTTTTTTAAGCTGCACCATGAAAAATTATACGTTTGGGAATATAAATACGTTTATCAGTCACCATTCTTTGATTAAGGGAAAGCTAAAGACAAAAATACGTTTTAATAAGGGGGGAGATGTGTTTTTCTTGTTATTGGCTATTTTTTCCTTTCGTTGTTGTTTTTCTCAGTCACCATTCTTTATCCTGGATTTAATGCTACATAGAAAGGTTTTTTGAGTAACAGATTTAGTCCGAAACTCCTAGCAATCTCACTTGTTTGTTTATTGAAAATTTGTTATTTGATTTGACTAAAGCTTGCCATGATTTTTTGATTTCAATTGTATTTATTTATTTATTTTATTTTATTGGAATTGAATTGAATTTTGTAGTCAACATTTAAATCGGAGATGGTTAGTCATGTTTCAATTATAGGCTATACACGATTTGGGAATTACTCGCGCTTAGGAATCCACGTTTTTATGTATTGTTTCCGTTTCGTACAATCTACACAGTTTAGGAATTACTGAGTTTAGGATTCCACGTTTTTATGTATAGAAATTTATTTATTTATCAATTTTTAAATATTTTATTATAGTCTTAAAAAGATCAAACATATGTTGTCGATCTTAGGCATTGTCTACTCACCTTAGGTTACGTTGACCCGGCGCAATTAAGTATTTAATGTAAATGAAGTGTAATAATTTTTAAATATAATAATAACTAATAGAAGAGTGGGTTTTCAGCCCTACAAAAATTTAGCACCAATTAGGCAGTGCAAAGTGTCCTCACCATAGCTCCTGCTTTAAGGAAGACCTATTTCGGCTAATATGAAGTGAGGGTTCCATCACTGTTCAACGTGGAGCTTTATTTGTCAAGGTATTTTGAGGGAAAGACTCTGTAAACTCCCAAATCGTTTTTTTAACCTACCTAGACATAAATTTTAGACATATTTATCCCAACTCTATACGAAAACTGTCTCTTTTCTCTCTTTTGCCAGATCGATTCAATTTTTGGGGAACCTGAACTAGTCACCAACCGAATATTATGAGATTTGAGAAAATATTGTGACCACAATTGAGAAACTGTACAGTTAGCAATCACCATTTCCAATGGGTTCTTTTCATCTCAAGTAACCATTGGTAAATATATGAATATTTCCTAAATATATCATTTTAGCTACATTCTTCCCTCTTCTACTGTGTTATATCAGCTGATCTTACACTTTTAAAAAAAAAACCCTTTCGACCAACTTAGGCGCCAGTTCGAGTAGTCTCTTTGCAATGCACCCACTAAGTATCTTCTCTGACGAAGGAGTAGAAGTTCTTTATCCTTCTTTATAAAAGCCACATTCAAGGAGAGGTCGCAGTAGCCAGGTTATAGATGCATCCCCTAGATACTTCAGCTATGGAATTGTTGGAGATTGGAGATGGTGATATGTGATCTACCTATCTAGAGTAGTTGGTGGTGTCCAGTGAATCTATTGTTGTTTTCATGCTGGTGGTTGTAGACTTGGAAATTGGAAGTGATGTATCCGCATTGTAAACAATGCCTCATTTCTCTCACGGGTAAGAACGAACTTCACAAAATGATTTTTTTTTTCTTAAGATGCTTTAATCATTTGGATTCTTCATTTCCAGCAAACTCAAGTTTGATTTACAAGATGTACCATCTATCTTACAAAAACAAATGTCTTTTGCCCAATCCGGTGGCTCTAAATAGCCTTTTTTCTCTGATCGACGGCTGTCATTCTTCTAAAAATGCAAAAGACAAATGGTGGCTTAGAATGAACCCTTTCCTACGGTCTCATCCGACGTCCCAGATCTTTTCTTGCACCAAATCCCATCTTCCGTTACAAAACCCATCATCATTGATACTTTATTGCACTTAATCCCCTCTTCCGTTACAGAAGTAAATTAGGGCACTTCTTTGGATTGTTCTCCTCCACTAGTATGGAACCCGTGCTACGCACCGGGTATAATGAGAAATCAACCCCCACTTGGAGAGGCGGGGCTTCGCCCCGCACCCGTCCCAGAAAGGGTCACTATTAACAACTGCAATGTACAATAGAAACAACAATTATTATGTAGTAGATTAACAATTGGAACAAAATTCACCAATCGCATTTGTTTAAAGTGTTTGAAATAAATTAGATATCCTCTTATGAAAATACTTTTGAAAAATTATACCAACCTTTGAAATCAGTAAGTATTTCATGATTTCAGTACTCTAACGATAATTGATAATGCTAGATTTGAAGTCTTCTACTTAAAGTAGCATCACAACTACCCTTAGTCTTGCTAAATTTTAAAATTCCTATATATTCAACAATTCTTGGATAATCGTTTTTTGCAACTTAAAAGTAAAGAAACAAAATCATAATAATATTCTATCTCAAAACCCCAGTGATGGCTTCTAGTTCAGCCAAATCCTATTTGTCACTAAATATAAAGAAACTAAACTAAAATAAAATGATATTAATATAAAGTAGATTGACAACTCTAAATAATAGAAAACGTATAAAGTGTTTCCCGTCGAAGATGATGTACTGATCTATCTTTCTTCAGAAATCATACACTTTCGTTAAGAATCAATCGTGCAACTCAACTGCTCTTCCAGGCTCCAACTCCCTATACTTAAATGAAAAATCAAACTCAGTATATAGTTGCATCAATATCTGATATTAGTGACACTAAGAAAAACACAATACATATATATAATAAATTGCTAGCTCAGTGCATAACATATGAAGTGCTTCCTTCCCGTCAAAGAAGATTTGATCAAGGAAATGCATATGAATAACTCATCACTTGGAAAAACTAATTAATCGATCTGGAAAAAAAAAGATTTAGTAGGACTGAGTGTTACCCTCGCTTCAACTATAAGTACGGAACATGCCAGATCCAAGTCCATCTCAAAGATGATGACCTTTAAGCACTCTCCCTAGAAATACAATATAGTAAAAATAGCTTCGTTAAGAAACATAACGATTTAATAATATTCTTATTCCATGAAAACATAAGAACTTTTTATCTTAACATTTAAAAACTATACCAATGCAAAACAATTATACCATGATGCATAACTTTTCATTTGTTAAAGTGATCCACTACCCATTAACAACGGTACAAAAAAAATCAAGAAATACATCTCAAAAACTTAAACTGATGGTGTTACTTGAGCATGGATAACTAAAAGCCTGAAAGCATAAATACTTATACGCAGAGAGGTAGAGAACAAACATCCATAAAAACGAAGAACATAAGTGAAAACAAAATCGTGGATCACCATAACCTCCTGAAATTACCGGCAAATGAACATCATCGATCTCCAATTACCATGCAAATACTACTCTAATTTATAATAAACCACGTCAAATTATTTGTTAAATTAAGATCAAGAAAACAATAAGTTAAAATGTATGTACTATATTATATCATATCAGAGAGTCAATTTAGCCGAAGAATATGCCTTCCCCTAAAGTAAAAGACTATGTAATACAATATCACTGACCTCATTCATTTCAGAGGCTATATTCTTAAGTGGATACAGGAATTAGGAAGAGTAAAGAAACCCGAAAAAATGACTTCCCCTAAAGTTAAAGAACAAAAGTGCAAAAATGTAAAAATATAACATGACTTTATATTACTCAAAAATATCTTGACTTTATATCATTCAAAAATATTAAGGGCAGCTGCTGAACTCTGCAAAATCAGTTCAATGGATTGTTTGGGTCGTTTCTGTATTCTATTACTTTCATAAATGTCATCCTAGATTCTACTTCTACTACTAATAGTCATATTCTAGGCTTAAATACACATGATGTATTGGTCATACAGTCTAACAAAATCAATAAATCGATTTTCTCCTAGTTTTACTAAGTCTTAATTTGATATTCAAAAATGAAGAGAAAATGCAATAAATTTTCTTAAGCAGGTGACTATTTCATCCAAATCTTATTTTATTAGGGAAGATTCAACTAAATGCCAAAATAAATACCACATTTGCACGCGACGCTATACAAATATTACAAAGGAGATTTAACAACTATATATATATATATATATATATAATTACCTACCACTGTAAACCCATCTGCGTTTTTCTGTCTAGGTGATGCCGTTTTCACATTTAGCTATTCAAAAAAATTATTAAATTCATCTAGCTGGACTAACCAGATTATGATAGAAATTATTAAATTCAATCTAAATTGTAATTTTGTCACGGAATAACTAAAACTAAACTAAAATGATAATCATCCAAGTGTGATGCATAAGTTCAGTGACAGGATGAAAAACTTCACTTTGTTGATTCCGACTAATGATAATAAACCGTGCTTTTGTTGGGGGGGAAAAATGCAACAACACAGAAAGTAAAAAAAGCAGCGATGCCACAGACACCATGGTCAGCAGGCATAATAATTCCTTCTCCCTAAACTTGTACTTATTACAAATGACATTAATGCAAGAAGCTGACACACTCGCAATAAGTATACAATCCCAACTAAAACCATTAAAAGAAGTTTCATAGATATCAAAGCTTCAATTGATCAATCCCAATCATTCTTGCATGACAGAAATAAAATGCAAACGACATATCACAGGATGAACGCCTGCCTTATATCTGGAAATGAATAATTTCCTATCTACCATAGAGTTTGAGAACAAAGTAAACCAAGGGAAAGAAAATGAAACAACGGGAAATCTTACTCATGGTGCTACATCCGCTCGCATATCCAACTGAGTTTGTACTTGTTTCTATAGTAGTCAGTAAATGTGACAAAGTAAACTTGTGATACCCAAGTGTTAAGAAAGAGAAAAGCATCAAACTGAATTAACACTTGTTTTGAGCGAAAACCTAATCATTTTTATTCATACGACCAGCATCAATATGCTTAAAATAAAGTTTGAGAACAAAGCAAATTTAATTTGACACTTTTCTTTGTTCGGATTGGTAGAATCTGCTGCGGATACAAATTCAGTGATAACAATGTTAGGTTGTTAGTTAATGTAGGAATGTTTCATATCAAATGAATATAACATCTATTTTTCCTAATCAATCTTCATTACCTTTATTTCTATCTTTACACTTTCGAAGCTGGATTGTCGGACGGGCAAAAAAACCATTGCTTTTTGTAATACGGATACACCATAGAGAAAGAGACAGAAATTTACCAATATCCTCCATACATCAACCTGTTAGAACTCCTACTGAAAAAATATCTGTATTGCCAATTAAGACCTACGGAACAAACAACAAATAAGTTGAAAAAAATAATAAAATAAAATAAAATCCACATACAAACGCTGATCACATTTTCAGCGAAGTATCCTAAAATCATAAAATCTTAACCCTAAGAAAAGAACAAAAAGAAAATCAAGTTATTTTTGGAGCAGAATCGGTATCAAATGAATGAGACTTCGTTTGTGCGTTTATATTCAGAGTGATATCAATAATTTTTAAAATTACATTTTCTTTTTTTTTATGTATCCCAATAAAAATCCAAAAAGATTATTCTGTTTCCGTCTTTAGACCAAATAATTTCAGCCAAATAATTTCTTTCCATATATAATTAAATTATAATTAATAAAAAATATCTTGTCATTAAAAAATTTAAGATTATTTTATATTTTTGAATAAATAATTATCTTTTTGCCATATTTACATCAAAACATTTATATAATTTTTATATTTTTGGATTGTTGTGTATTTTTGGATAGCTATAATCATAGATTCTTTTATTTTTATTTTTATATATTTCACGTCATGAAATAAGTTCAAAAAAATATTCGACTTTTATTGTTTTTATCCTTTATTACTCCATGTCCAAATATATTGATCTTTACGGTTAAAAAGAACAAAGATTTTTACGGTTTCTATAATAATTTCAAGGATTTTTTATCCTTTTTTAATTCGAGAATTTTGACCAACCAAATTTTTACCTATATTAATTAATTGGAGATCTTTTACCAATTTTCTTAGATTTTTAAGATGATATTAATAGTAATTCATAGATTTCGTACTCAACAATAATTCTAAATCATATAACAATAATAATATTTATTGGATTTTTTTACCTTATAACAAAGGGAAGTATTTATGACGCATTATCAATTTTAAATATTTTTTTACCTTAATTAATTTGAACATCTAGCCTAAACAATTTTTGTATATCTTAAAATGAAATTAATAATTATCCATATATTTTTTACGCTAAAAATGATCCACAAAATATAAATCAGATTTTTTTTCTTATATTTACTGGATTTTTATTCCTTATAATCACGGATTAGATTTTTTAAGATAATACTAATAATTATCTATTGATTTTTTTACTTTACAAACGATCCAAAAATATAAATCTGATTTTTTTACTCTGATCTTTAAGATTTTTATTATAGATACTCGAAATTAATATAGTATTTTGGTGGAGATTAGGTAATTGAGTGTATTTTTTGGATTTTTATCATTAATACTCAAAATTAATATAGTCACTTTTAGTTTTTTACCTTACAAACGATCTAGAAAAAATAAATCTATTTTTTTTATCCCATAAATATGTTTACTCGATTTTTTGGATTTTAATTATAAATGTCCGAAATTAATATAGTAGTCTTTTTTATTTTCTACATTTTTTATAAAAAAATACATGAAATTATAAAAGATTTAAAAAATATAAATCTTATTATTTTATTTCATAGATATGTTGAATTGATTTTTTTTTATTTTAATCATAAATGTCCGAAATTAATATAGTAGTTTTCTTTATTTTCTGGATTTTCCCAATAAATACATGAAATTAATATAGCAATTTTCTAAATAATGAGGGTCGTCCGTCGTGTGTGTCCCAACCACCCACCCAATCTACACCGCACATTCTCAGATCAATGCACCATATCTCACGAAATATCATCTGACGAATACGAATGGTTTTTCTCCGAGCCAATGAGAACGCGCGGTTAGGCTTACCAACCAATAGGAGAGAGGGTAAGCTCCACGGAGGTTCATCTTCCCAGGTTTCTCCATTTCTTTTAATCGCATACTCTCTCGCGACTATTAGGTAAGTACTATTTTCAATTTAATTTTTCCATTAAATTTGTATTTGATGGGTTTCTTCGATTTGAATTTTGTTTCTTCCATATCTTCAAATGATTTTTCATTGTGACCGGCTTGTTGATGCATATCATGGATTTGGTTAGTTTCTTCAATTGGAATTATGTTTCTGACTCTGTTCAATTGATTTTTAATTGTGACTGATACCAAAGCAGTGGAGCAGTTTATGACTCTGTTCAATTAATCATTTTTCTCTTTTCAGGAAAAAATGACTTATAATGGCCATGAAATGGAGAAGTTTGTTTGTCAAAGAAGATTTGCATATATCAGTTTGTTGTATTTGAGCTCATCTTCTCTATATTCATGTTGAGTTTTGGTGTGTCATGTAACGCTACAAATAATCATAAATCCATCATAACATTTCAACTGAATTTGTTAAACGATTTTGTAAACTTTAGCCACAGTTCAATTACTTTGTTGTATTTCACAAATCTCTTTTTAAGGAATATCTGGTGATACCGACAGTCATTGTTCTGACTGCTTTCGAGATGTCCTTTGATATCTAAAGGTAAACATTGTCGATGAAACTTGAATCTTATACCTGCAAAATGCCGATGTCGCACCACAATATTGTATCCTCCTCGTATTGTTTTCCCACCGACGCTTACTTGATGCGAAGATATGTAATTCAACCTGAATCCGACTATTACTTTAAACTGCGGTGATATGTTTCCCAGTAATTCTTTTCTTTTGTAGAGTTCACATAATGTTGTTCTGTATCATGGATTTAACCATTATTCTAATCCCAAACTTGAACTATAATCCATGGATTTTGGCTACAGCCATGGCCAATAGGCACTGTTATGGAAGGTCTTTCCCTAAAGGCTGAAAGCAGGGTTTCCATGTTGACAGCTTCCGAAACGGGGGAGTAAAATTCTTAGTGTTGGAACCTGGCGTTCCCAAGAGTCCTTCATGTCAGCTAGATGAAGAAGTTCTCCGAGCAAGTTTTAGGGACTTAAATTAGAGAAACTTATGTCTACTCTGCATTTTCGGCGCCATATCAGGTACTTTCGTGTATTTACACCTATTACAAGTGATGCTAATTTTTTTTTTGTTTAAAAGGTGATTCTCAGGAAACTCGAATTCTTTTTTGTTCAAAAAGTGATTTTCGATGAAGATGTTGTATCTATGTTGGAATAAAGGTTTCAAGCATGTGTATTCTGCTTTGTAGTTAACTTGAAAAGCAGATGGATAATCCTGCTAAGCTACTGTAAAAGCTTCATGTACGAGAAGTGAGTCATCCAAGTTGTATCATACTTCCTCTTGAGACCAATTAAATATTATGAATCAAAATTTGGATTCTGGAATCCAAACAAAGTGACAAATCCCATTAACTCATGTAAGATTAACTTTATTGTTTAGCTCATTTTAGGAGACATGGATATTGATTGAATTTAGTCTCCAGAATTATTTTTTTGCTGGATAAGCTTATTCTCACTTTATTACATCATTTTCAGGATGCTAATGAGGCGTCAAAGTCTGTTAGTAAAGCTGGTGCTATATAAAAGGTACAATTTAGTCACCTTTATTGATTGGCTGTATATTTCTAGACATGCCTTAGCTTGATTGGCTGCTATTATATTCTAACTAAATGAATATTATCATAGACCTCCCACGTAAGATAAATCGGTAGGAACAGATTATAGGACGGGTCTTATTGGTGCAAGACTTTCAGATGATATCACTAGCATCAAGTGAAAACAAATGTTAGTTGTATTTGGAAATCATTCTAAAAAATGTAGCTGTCAGATCGAGAGCGAAGCTATCTTTTAACAAATTTTGTATTACGAAGATAAATCATATTGTTTTGATTTGTCAGAGCTTTAGAGATTTTTTGGATGTATGCTCAGACATTTTAATTCTGTGGAAGTATGTTTTTTCGTTCAAATGAATTGACATCGACGAAACAAAGTTTACCCAGACAAAACGTGCATGTATGAATGAAACTGAACTGAAATTTTGCTACAGGATCCAACGGTACCAACTTTGGCAGAAGAGAATAGCAGAAAACGAAAAGGAAAGTTGCCAGCAAACCAACGACATGTAACATAGACTAAGACGACATAAATTATTCATATTACACACAACTGAAGGAGAACTTTACTGCGTGTATTAGCTGAATTCAGTTGGTTACGGGAAATCATACTGTAGTGGGCAGAACTGGAGTGAGTGCATCTGAAATGGGATTGGAAAAAGAGAGGAGCGACGAAAGTTTTTATGAAATCTAAATACGTTATGTTGGACCAGCGTTAAATTTTTATATAACCATTACAAACCATAACGGGGTGCGTTTTAACTAAAAATCTGTCCATTTGTGTAATGCAGAGAAACCGAAGACGGGCCAACTTATTGGAATAACAGCGTGGGAGGGTCAAATGTTTCTAGCATGGTGAACATAACTGGGCAAAAATTCAGTCCACAATACTCCGCCAGGCATTCATTAAAGCAAATGGATGTCAAGTGTGTCTTCATTGTGAGGCACTACACTGGATGGATGAAAGACTATCAGCCTCAAGTCTTAAGCATCCGAGATTCGGAACATGCTGCTTACAGAAACAGATACATCTACCTCTGTTGCGGCTGCCACCTGCGGAGCTAAAAGCACTTTGATGGAAATACAAAATTGGTAGATTCTTAAGGCAGTGGATACATAAATATACCTCTGTTACGGCTGCCAATACAATAGCACACATCCATTTTTGCAACTGTTGTCACGATTAGAATCATTGCGATCATTGTTACATTGATATCTCGCCCCATACTTAGCTCAACTGCTTATTTTACATCTCTTGTTGATGTTGTTTATCAGCCATGAAATAAGGTTAACTTCATAAAATCCATTATTTTTATTTGATTTTTGTTTTTTTTGTTATTTTATTATCATGGGGTGTGCAAATAACCCGATTTTTGAAAAAAGTTTCTAGAAAATAAGTTTATTACTCGAGTAAAAGTTTTGAACTAATGCTACAAATTGATCTTCGTGCGAGTTAAGACTTTGAAGAATGGTGGTGCGCGGCATGCATCAAGTGACAACTTCTTATGGTTGTCTAATGGTTGTCAGTTGACGTAATTGTTGAATGCTGGGAAATTTCATCCAAAATAAATTAGTATCATCGTTATTTACCAAGAAAAACTCATTTTACTTATGTATGATCATGCCTCTTTTTTATCACATGAAAAAATAGAAGTAGATATTGCTCTATATATATACTGTTGTACAGTTTCGAGCATATTCTGTTAAGACCTCTGCAAGAATTTGAAACTTCGCAACAGTTAAATTCAGAACTTTTCACAATAATATTTAACTTTTCACAATAATTAATTGGGATTCGCATTTGCTGCTTGTGGATTCAGTTTCTACCAGTACCAAGCCACAAAAGAGGCAGTTTTTTAAAGAACCATCTTTTGGGGACTACTCAAAAAAGGTGGGGGACTACTCTTCAATTTTTGGTAGGATATTTAAAGTAATTTTTGGTCACCCCTTATCTAAATTCTTTTTTAATACCAAATTTACCCTTGGTAATTAAATTAGTTAGTTTATTGATTAGTTAGTGTTAGTGTAATGATTAATTACTGATTAGTTAGTGATTAGTGAGTTATTAATAAGATAGTTTTGTTAGAATCAGAATAATTGAGAGAGAAGAAGAAGAAAAAAAAAAAAGATGAAGAAAAAGAGGGAAGAACCCAAAAAATCTTATTTTGAGTTTAGTAAATATGATATGAGTGATTCATGTGATGATACCTCCTCCTCAGAATCAGAACCTCCTTCATCTCCTAATATATTTGTCAATATTTCTAATGATCCGGATATGAGTTATTTGTTAGATGATGAAAGCTATTTACCCCAAACTCAACCTAACGACCCAAATGATGAATTTTATCAGCCACAACCAGAAGATGAAGTTATGGGTACTCATGTATGGCTCAAATTTAGTTAATGTAGCTTGAATAGTGCAAAAAATTGGCCAAATCGAAAATTTCAGGAAGAAATTTCGGCTAGGTCAAAGTAGTTCGGTTAGCAATTATGCAGAACAGGTAGCCGAACTCTCCTGTATGTGCAGTTCGGTTACTCATTTCAGCATACGCAGGTAACCGAACTCTGTTTTAATGGAGGTTTTTGAGAGTTCGGTTATCTTTTTCCAGAAAACGTTGCCGAACTAATTTTATAGAGTATACAGTTAATAGTTCGGTTTAGTCGAGTTTAGTCCCTTTGTTACCGAACTTTTTGTTCGGCAAGATCGCAAATCACGTTCATTGAATAGCTAACCGAACTTTGTAGTTCGGTTTAGTCGAGTGTAGTAATTATGTTGCCGAACTATACCATAGAAAATTCCAAAGAACAAGTTCGGCAATATCGCAATATTTTTTTCATAACCGAACTTTTTGTTCGGCAGGATCGTATATTATTTTTACATTGCCGAAAATTTAAGCATTTCTTATTTTTAGTTGGTATTGACGTTGTGCTATTACTCGTAGGTTGCATCTGATCCAATAGAACAAATGGAAAATCAACCTACCCCTGTTGATATTTTGTACGATGACACGTCCCATCACTACATGAATGACTTGGTATTCAAAAGTCCTTTAGAGGAAAAGAGTTGGGCTAGACAACATGCACTAAAAGACATGTGCGTATTAGTATTGAATGGGAGAGAAAGAAAAACCCGCTTTGAAATGGTTTGTGAGAGAAGCGGTGATCCCGATAAAAGACACAAGAGGAAGGGTTATGTTTATAAAGGAAAGACAAATAGGAAGAACAAAACTTTCTCAAAGAAGATTAAATTCCCATTCAAGCTTGCATTTAATTACAACGAAGAATTGGGTGGATGGGTTCTCTACAAGGTTATGGAAGGTTGTCATAACCACCCTCGTCCGGAGCATCTTGAAGGACATTTCATGGCGGCCAAGCTAACAAACAATTTCTTGCTCTTCTTCCTCTTACTCCTCTTCTTCCTCTTCCTCCTCTTCATCCTCTCCCTCCTCTTCTTCCTCTTCATCCTCTCCCTCCTCTTCCTCCTCTCCTTCCTCTCCTTCCTCATCCTTCTCTTCCTCTTATCCTTCTCTTTCTTTGCCATGTCCTTGTTCTTCTTCCTCTACATTTTCAACGTGTTCTCTTTGTTGTTCAACCTCTTCATTTCCTTGCTCTTCTTCATCATCATTCTCTTCTTCAATAACATTATCAATTGTATTCTCCATCACCTCTTGATTGACATCTTAGATTACATTACGATCATTCTCTTGGTTCACTTCTTGTAACGACCCCTCTCCATGTTTAGCATTTTTAGTACCACGGTTTCGGAAATCCAAATGTATTCTACCACGAGGGGTGGGAGTTCTCAAATCTTCATCTAGGTGGGGATTAGATTTTTTTCCTTTGTTCCTAATGAATGAAAACCACATTATTAGCTAAACAGAATATTGTCTTATCAAATAAAATTGAACATGGGATTACATCAAACACAAAATGTTAACAGACTAAAGTTCGGTTATCTGGTATAAGTTGCGAAGTCACCGAATTACAAGTTTGGTGTTGACAGATCAAAGTTCGGTTACCCCATAGAAATTTCGAAGTAACCGAACTATATTTTATCAAAGTTCGGTTACCTATATAAATTTATCGACTAAACCGAACTCAAATTTCTCATATAAAGAAGGAGTTAGGTTACGATTTTTTTTTGCGAGCTTACCGAACTACATAGTTCGGTTACCTAAAAATTCCCAATTGGCCGAACTGTTCTTCATATTGAAAGTTTGGTTACCAAAATCTAGGGTTTTCATTTCTAATCGATTTCTTCAACAAAAAATGATTAAAAGGAATGGATATGAAGGAAATTACCTGCGGATTTTCATTTTACTCGAATCGGACTTCTTGGTTAATGTTGGAGAAGAAGAAGAAGAAGAAGAAGAATAAAAGAATAGAAAAGGTTTTAAAACTGATTTTAGGTTTTAATTTAGGTTTTAATTTAGTGGGTAGTGGTTAAATTAGTGGGTTATTAGGATTAGTTATAACCTTAATTAGGGTAAGGGCAGATTAGTCTTCCCTAATCTTTTAGGACACCCCTTAGAATGTAGGGTGGACATTCCTATCACAAACTAGTCCCCCACCTTTTTTGAGTAGTCCCCAAAATATCGTTCTTTTTAAAGAATCACAAAAACTGATTCAAGTAAAATGAGCCCAATATACGAGGCATAAACATACATATAAAAGAGTCCACTGTGACAAAGTAAAAGCTACTAAAGGCTAAAAATAAAATTAATTATATTTTCAATAGCAAGAAAATTAGGGCCCCCACGGATTTCTAAGATCTTTTTTTTCACAGCTAACCTAATCCCGGGTCGTTACGGCACGGGTCATATTCTAATCTATCTTACAAAAAAAATATGTTTTTACTGATCCGATGGCTCTGAATGGACCTTTTACAATGATCGTCGGTCCTTATTTCTCTGAAAGCAAATAAATGTGTTTTTACTGATCCGATGGCTCTGAATGTACCTTTTGCAATGATCGTCGGCTCTTATTTCTTTGAAAGCGGAAGATATAAATCGTGGCTGAGAAGGAACCCGCCTTTTAAGCCTTCATCTTAACGGCTCTGATTGGCCACGTACATAGTCTGGTCAACGCTCCCTCCCAACCATTTTTGGAGCATCCTCTCTCCTAAAGAAAAAGTCTCAACGAAATTCTTAGCCGCCTGAACCTTATCTTGCTCATATCGGCTCCTTTGGAGCAGATCTGAGCAAGACAGATTCATTACTGTCTTAATCTCTTCTTTACCTTCAATTTATTGCCCAGTCTTTAGAGTTGTTTTAGGTCCGTTTTCATCAAGTTTTAAGGTTTTTCTCTCTTATTTCTAGATCTACTTTAGGTTATTTTTCCGTTCTTTTTGCATAGATTATTCTTATGGGTTATGTTATTTTGATGAAGTTTATCAAGTTTAATGGCAAGTTTCTTTCAAGTAAAATATCAACCATAGCAACAACGATGCCAACTCCAGCAACATCAAAGACACCAACAAACACAACAACATCAAAGACACCAGAGACATTAACAAATAGCTACAAGACACCGATTCAGATGAAGATACCGACCGATTCAACCCGATTCAGGCAGGAAAAAACTAATCCTGTGAAGCCTTGTTACATGCGTTACTATATGTTTGAAGATGAAAACCCTGAGAAATGGTTGGGTCCTTTGTGGATCCTAACATCTCTGCAATTTGCAGATATGTTAATGGGTTTGGAAAGATTAGCAATCCAATCCAGGCCATTTTACCCCTGTTACTTGTATTACTGTTATGATGAAGAAATAAACCCTGAGAAATGGTTGGGTCCTTTGTGGATCTTAACATCTCTGCAATTTGCAGATATGTTAACCAGACCATTTAACTTACTTGTGCTACTGAATCGACTTCTTGGAACGGACAAGACTCTTCAAATGAATCTGAATCTTGATGGTAGTTACGGGTTTGGTGCTAGAGGTCATGTTATCAGATTGAAGATGTTTGAGTACGTTGATAGTTTAAAGATGCTTGAATATTTCTATTACAGTGAGCCAAATGTAACCGATCCTTATCTTGTTTATCATGTAACATATCCGATGTTTAATCCGGTGATCTTAATATGAACGAGGTCCACCTCTTTTTCGGAAAAAAAAAGAAAGGAAAAAAAAACGCATTGCTCCACTCTCTCGCACTAATTTCTTACATTCAATGTTGTTCATTATTTCCTCAATAAAGGCTGGAAAAAATGCACAAAGAGATCTGAAAGTCAGAGCCGTTTCGTGTGCTTTCCCCTCAATGAAATTGAAGCTCATAAACTCAATTGAGTTGCAGCTCATAAAATCACGGAAAGATTATTTTTTCCAGTGGAATGGAATCTTATAAACCCGCAAGCATTAACAAATTTGTTCACAAATCGACTCTCTTGGTGTATCTCAAAGTGAGATTTTTATATATTTCTCCAATTTTGGGTTTTGATTTTTTTAATCAAAAGGTAATCCAAGATTTGTGATTGGCGATTTTTTGATACCTATTAATTTTCAATTCATTGGTGTTTTATGTTTCTTATGAAGGGAAATTAGTGTTTGCAAATTTGGTGGGTTCTACTGCTACATTATTAGAGTTATGTGCATTGGAGCCCCTTTTTCATTTGCATTTCAGTTCTCTAAGTATATTCGTTATCGTCTTTTTGGTATTCAAGGTGCTCTCTGATGGTTTCAATTGTAGGTAACGTATCTGATTATGTTCATCAATGAAATTATATTTTTCTAACTGGATTGTGGTGTACAGTGTACTATATCATGGACGGTAGTGTGGTTCTTTACGTTTGCTTTTTCTTTGGTTTTATCATACTTGGTGATTGGTAGTGCTAATTTGTTGGTTTGGTTTCCCCATTTGAATAATGTACATATGCTGAATGCTGAACATATATTTTTGCAAACTGTGTTGATGATTCCGATCTTTAGGTTGTATTTTAATACAAAGAAAGCAGTGTAAAAAAATACAACAGATTAATGTAATGCTAGACAAATGAGAGGCAAAATAAAATAGTTGCTTTGCGATTTATGGTCGCTTGGGTTAAAATGTATATCATAGGAAATGTTACGAGGCATAACCGTATTTTGTTGGCCATGTGATGTGATTTTATGTTGTTGTAAAAAGTGATAAGTAGAGTTCGTTCAACTCGGACTTGTGAAGACTCGATTCTAGACTTATATTCAGATTAAAATAGCAAATAAACAAAGATGATATCAATATTACGAGAGACTGGGACTTAGGATTCCACCAAACTTCACAATCAATTGGTTCATACGATGATTCATAACAATACTAGCTCTTTTATAGACTCTATTCCTTTGCCAAAAGTAGATCTTATGAAGCATTAGATGTAAATCATAAGCATAGTGCATCAAAAGTTCTTAGACTAAGCATACACTATCAAACAAAATCACAAATAATCAATGAAAATCATAAATCGATTGAAAAGCAATGCAAAAAGTCATAAGAATCAATTATAATTACCATCAATTGTGAAACATGGCTTCCTCCGTCATCCCAGTGTTGGGGTTTAGCTCATCACGCCGAAAACATGCTCAAAAGATAGAAACATGGCTTAAAAGGTGTTTTTATTGAATAAAAATAATAATACAGCGAATCTACAACACTTTTCTGGCATTACAGAAATCACCGATACAACTGAAGTGTTGTTAATAAACGATAAATCAGTTATGTAGTTGAATATAAGACTGCTTTTGCGACGGTCTGGTGTGGGTCGAAGTTCTTCGTGTTCTTCAGCAGCAGCGGGTTTCCTGCAACTTTGATTTTTCGGCTCTGTGGTGTTCTAAACTTCCCCTAACTTTCGACACCCCTTTGTGTGACCTCCTAGATCCCTATATATAGTAGCAGATAGATTAAATCTCCAAAAATAAGCTCGTCTCCTTGGCAGAAAGTATCGGACTTTCTCTTCAAGTCACCAGTTTATCTCAACTTGCAATCTTCCTTTACGCGTCTTGGTTCCTCAAAAATCCTTCTTAGTACATAATCAAATCCAGATAATAAGATATCTTCCCTTCTTCTACGTAAGTACCATATAAAACTCGGAAATTTTCCGAGAATAGCTTACTCTCCCTTAATCTTCTCGCACCACTGCTATTTTTACTCCAGACTTTCTCAAAATGGTTTAAACAAATCAGCAGGGAGATATTTCCTCTTTTACTCGATTAACTTCCAAAATACACAAAACAGAGAACCTATATTCTTTCCCATGTTGTGTCGGGATATATAAGGAAGTTTCCTTCTTTTCTTCGAAACCAAACTCCTCGTAACCCCGTTTCACTGAACAAGGCCCAAACTAATTCAAAACAGCCAAGAAGTCCGAAAGAGACCCATCCAAATCTCGATCCAAAACTCTGCCAGTAGACTGCCAAGTTTTCCCGCCATTTCTGCTTTTTAAATGATGAAGAAAGGTTGCCCCTTATCTAGTACAGGGGTGCAAACAGCCGTGAGGTGTAAATAGCAATTAGGGTACCCATTATCAGTGGAGTACCCCTTAGTAATTGAGATGCCCCTTATCCAAACTGAGAGTCCGAATAGTAAGTATCCTCCAGGTGCCTTTGTCAACTTTTCGAGCCGATTTCTCCGCAAAAGCCTATTCCTCCAAAAATACCTACAAAGGGATAAAATACCAAAATTAGTATAAAAATGGGTACTAACAATATACACAGTAGAGATGAAAATAGACACATAAATGCGTCTATCACCATGACACACAGATTACATTATAGTACTATTCATGTTCTGTTCTAGGGAAAGGTGGATTCACCACCAAGCTTTGATCTGCTCACACAATATGTTCTTCTGGACGTAGGAATTCGTTATTACAAGAGTACTGTATATAGGGAAGAAAATACAACCTAACGAAGTGGTGTCCCTGTGATTTCTAATGGTTTTATTGCTAACACAGGTACAAAGAATTGACACTTGGTGCATCTACTTTCATGATGGAGAGTTTCTTGGATGGTAGCAGTGGCTCTTGGTGCCTACAAAGTTCAGGTATACATGTACCAGTAGAAAATCTATCTTATATTGAAATCTTCCTAGCTGTGAATTTAAGAATTTGATGGTTGTGTATACCGTCATCATGTTTTTATATTTGCATATATATATTGTATGCTGATTGCTAATGTTTGTGTTTTAGGATTCTTAGACGTCAATCTGGCTGAGGTCTTGATCATTATTTAGATAAATTAAGATTTTTTTCTCTTTAAGGTTATTTATAGTTTATTAAATTTGAAGTTTCATAGCATTATTTCTTTGATAGTTTGTTTTAAAGTTTAGTTATGTTTGATATATGTATAAGTGGTGGAATTGTCAAGTTGAAGTTAGTTTTTGATTTTGATTCATCTTTGTTTTCAAGTACATATGCATCTTTGTTTTTTTTATTGTCAACTCATGCTCCAACACGGGTCATGAGTTGTTGTTAACCAGTACATATGCATATCCAAGATGTGGGTAGATGCAATACTTTCTTAAATTTTTGGCCTTTAATGATTTCAATTTCAGTATTCTAATTTCAAGTTTCTTTTTTCTTCGATTTCATATTATTAGATTAGAATCGAATCTCCACGTGCTTTATTGGACGAATTATCGGATTTTGGGTCTTGCAGGACTGTATGGAGCTGATTTATGTTCTCAAGGTACTCTTTTGCATAACATATTTAGGTTCATCTATATTATGGAACCATATCAAGACGTTGTTCGCAAGTAACCATATAGACAGTAAATACATATTCAAACTGAAGATAAAAATGAGAATCATTGGTGTTTGTGTGAGAAGCTCAATGGCCCTGGGCTTGATTATTATATCAAACAACATTTTTAGTGCATGATCAGTTTCAGTTTTGGGCATATATAATAGGTGTAGAATACACCTTTATTTTATATCTATTGGTTATGCTTTCTTTGCTATTTTTCTTGTAAATTATGTATTTTACGCATGTTTTGAGTTTTGTAGCTACTTTGGAGTCATGCGGAAGAAAAGAAGAAGAAATCGCTTAATTTGAGCAAAAAGGGTGAAGTTGTCATTTCCTGGGTAAACACTATCTGGAGCCCAGCAAGGTTAAGGGGCAACTCTTTTGGAAGAATAATTGAAGATAGCCAGCTAAGGGGTGACCATCTGTTATAGGGTACCCAATCTGGGGTAACCCTTATCAAGGAGATCAGGTGTTGAACAACAGGCTCAAAACTAAACCCTAAAAAGGAAAGATTTCTTTCTCTCATTCTTTTCTTTCATTACCTATCATTACACATCTGAAATTGAGGAAGAAATGCTGCGCACCGAGAGATGAGCTGAAGTAGATCGAGATGCAGAGAAATTAAGATATGGAATTGAGAGATTATTAGCTGGCGGAGTAGAAGATGGTGGTGTTCTGAGAGATGATATGGAAGAATCAATAAAGCTCGGTGAGAGGAGATCAAGAACTGAATCGAGAGAGAGGAGTAATTGAATCTGAGATTAGAAATTGGGGTTTTGCTGTAATTGAAGCTAATGGATGTATGAGTTCGAGTGAAGAAGAAGATGCTGCTGTCTATCTCAGAGATGAGAGTATTGTGCTGTTCGAATCAGGGAAGAAGGTGGATTAATTGATAGCTCTAATGGCTGCTGTGGAATCGAAGAAGGATTTGCGGCTCTGGGATTTGATTTTGAATGTTGCAATAGCAGGAATTACACAGGGAGGATTCTCATGGGTTGGTGTTTGTTTGAACTGCAAAACAAGAGTTTGTGATGTGGTGCTGTTGAATTGGTTTGTAATGAAAATGGGACTGAGCTGCTGCCGAGTTTGGATGCTCTTTTATTTTGTAATAATGGAGAAGGGAATTGTATGATTGAACTGAGGAGATGGATGCTGTTGGTGTTGTGGTTTGTTAAGAAGAATTTGAAGAATACATCTTGAACAGGTGATTATGGTGTTGTCTGCTGTTTCAGATGAAGAAAAAGGAAGATGAATATGGTGAGCTGCTGTTGTTGCTGTAAAATGGGTTGTGAGTGAAAGTGCTTAAATGTATGTTAGGTTGTGCAGGAATTGAAGAAACAAGGGCCTGAAATTGGCCGGAGATGACCGAAAAACAGACAGAACTCGGCCGGATATCTGCTCCGAAAGTCAACTCAGTAACTCAGTAAAACTAACTCGGTGACTCATCCGAGTAAGCCAACGCAGCCTGACTAAGACAACTGACTCAAAGCTGACTGGGACTCGCCCCTTTGACCCTTCTGACCGTTAACTCTAACAGAACTTCAACGGAATATTCTATTGACTGAGGAGAATCTCAGTTGACCGGCATGTGACTTTTCTGGCCGGATTCCCGTGGTACCAGTAATATTTCGGCGAACCAATCTGTGGAGAATCTTGTGTGAGCTTTTCACATGGGTATGAAGACTTGGACTTGGAATTGGATGAAGAATTTGGTTTGAATTTGGAAAGAGAAGATGGAAGATTTGAGAAAGACTTGGATTTGGAAGTTGAGCCACGAAGGGAAAGGGATTCTATTCTTAAGAGGATTGCAAGCAAATTGAAGCCTATAAATAGAGAAGTTCTCTACTTTTACCTAGACACTTTTACACCTCTACACACACAACACTTGTGTTTTTGCTTGCTTTTCAAAATTCTTCTTTTAATTATTTGTGTGAACTTCAAAATTCTCCTTTTAATTATTTGTGTGAATTTCAAAAACATGAGTAGCTAATTTTCTTATTGATTGGGGATGAATTCCTAGTTCTTAACATGTTTTGAGTTTTGTTTTAAATCTACTTTGAAGTTTTCTCATGCTTATCGTTTGTTTTTACTAATACTAATTTTATGATTGATTGATAGGTTGTTTGGAGTGCACGCTAAATTAATTTGTTAATTTGATCTAAAGCTAGTGAAAGTTAGGGGATAAGTAATCGTTTATTTACTCTTTACATAAGTAGAAAACACGAGAACTTGCGGAGGGATTCCGTGGAGCAATTGTGTGTGAAAACAACGCTAGAAAGTGGACCGAGCGAACCGAGTCTAACTACTAGTATCAAACCTAAATTCATAAATCTTAATGTGTTCATTGAATTACATCTTGTAAGCGAACCTCAAGGTGGTTCTTTAGAATAGAATCTGATAACTAAGCGGGCATGTTATTCAGTGAAACAAGGAATTTTGGGGTTAGCTAAGAGGACCTGTTAACCTACGGTTGGTGATAATCTGTGACTAATAAAAAGTGGATAAGAACATAACTTGAATCATTGTTTTGCAACGAAGAAGGATTCCTTGATCGTATTTCTCTTATTAATTGCCTTTATCTTTTAATTGCTTTGTTTATTTTCTTTTGTTTTATAAAATCTAAAACCAAAACCCCCCTTTTTGTGATATTATAAGACAACTAAAACCTCTTGCTCCTTGTGGGAACGAACTTGACTACACTATATTACTTGTTAATTAGGTAGTAAAATAATAATTAATTTGTTGTGTTTACGACACGCGTCAATATACTACATCTTCTGCACCCTCTATTCTTAACTGGAAGATGCATAGCCCGCCATTTTTTTTAATTTGTTATTGGCTCACTTTTAGTAAAGGTTTCCTTGAGTTTGAAGCAAGATTCAAAAGACACACAGTTTCTTTTGGTCAATCAGGAAGAGAACATAAACTTCAGGATGCATAGCCTGCCATGTTTTTATTTGCTATTGGCTAACTTCTGTTAGTCTATTTTGTTTTTCGGGCTCTTACCAAAACTTCTCATGATTGTAATGCTTTTTTTCTCTTTTGCAAGAAACAGAAAAATCAAAAGCTTAGTATGAGGTGCCCTAATTTTTTACACTTGGGTACGATAACTTCCTCACAGGAAAGTTTAATACTCTTCCTAATAATTATGATAATAGTCATCAGATAGTTTGTTTACCAGGCTGTCTACTCAGGCAAAGTTGTTGCTTGTCTACTTTGTATTTTTATTTGCAATATGGTGAAAAAAAAATTGTTAAGAAAGTCGAACTGAGATTAGTCCCAAGGTAAATGGCCATGCTATTTTCATAGTTTGGAGTAATGAAGATTTTACCCAAAGTGATGGTATAAGTGTTTTTGGTGGTGGTAATGATGGCTAGAGTAACAGTTTTCATGGTCTTCCTCTTCGAATCATCTCCATGATGGTGGAAGTGAGGCTGGTAATGGTGGTGGTTTTAGACTAATGGGTGGTGCAAGTAGCTTTATTGGTGCTGGGTATTCATGGAATGGCAATTTATTGGAAGAAAAGAGGGTTCCCTTTCTGGTAGAGCAGGGTCTCCTCCAAGTAAACTATTTTTCTAATTTTGGTATTTGATTCATTTTGGAATTCCGATTATTATGCTAATATAGTGTACTTATTTTTTCAGTTTCTTAACAAAACAATTTGGGGTACAGGGTGTCAGATACAGAGTGGTGGAAGATGAGGATGAGGGCTGGTGTACAGGTTGTCAGATACAGATTGATGATTCGGTACTCAGGTAGTCCTACAACACTGTGTTTCCCATACTCATACAAGCACCTATGTCGAAATACTAATAGAAAAACAAACTCTGAAGACATTTATTTCAGATTATTCAATTGTGGCTTTTTAATTAGGGAAAAAGAAAAGAAGCAATTGAATATGGCCTATTCACTATCTTCAACAGGTCAAACGTAAGTAAGAATGTCTTACACATTTTCATTGTGTGCAAGATTAGTTACCCATAAGCCCCTCAAAGTGATCGCCAATGAGAATAGAACAGTAGTTCTTGGGTAGAGTTTTAATTTTGAAATTATGTTCTGATTGTTCATATGTGCATAGGCATAAGCTGCAATTTTCAAGTATGCAACATAAGCCAGTCCTTCTAAGAGATTAATGCAACATATTCTTTAGTTACCAAGTGTTTTTGTTTTAAATAACATGAACGAAGCCTATTTTTTGGTTACTGATTATGCTCTTCTTCCATTTGATAACCATGTCGGAGTAGGTTTAATGTCATTAAAAATTTGAGAAATCAACGCGTCATAGTATCATAATTTTTTGGTTAGTGATTATGCTCTTCTTCCATTTGATAACCATGTCGGAGTAGGTTTAATGTCATTAAAAATTTGAGAAATCAACGCGTCATAGTATCATACAAACGGCTACTTAACTGGCTAAATGTATACATATAAAGTTACATTTTTCAGTGATATTCGTTAAGATTTTGCAACTTACATTTTTTACTGTCCAGGTCATTCTAATGATATATTGTTCTTGCTTTTGATCTAACAGGTTTCCATGATGGGGCTAAATATATGGATAAGGTTACATTACAAAGTGAAAATGATTGGGAAGTTTATGAAGACTATCAAATTTGGTCTAATTGAAAATTGAAAAAGCATGAGAAGTTTACGGCGAGGGTAATACTCTTAATTTCCATCATAGGATTAACCCGTTGGTATACCTCATATTATCGGGAATATCGGTCTAGTTCACCATCTCTGGTGTAAGTGCAGATGTAATAAATCAATGGTTCAGTCAAAATCTGATTTGGTTTCCTGTGGTTGGATGTCCAGATATATTCACAACACAGAGACATGGCTATAAAAAGATGCAAAGAGGTATGATTTTGTCCAGAATTTTATTTTGTGGCAAGAACATTTTAATACTTGGGAGCTAATTATTTCTTAGTAATGATGTTGTGGGCACATATTCTTGAAATATTAATTCTGCATATTGCGTTACAAGTGTCTTTAAGTAGTAAAATGTTCATACCCTGGCATGTCATTTGTTCTCCCTATTTAATCTTGAGTTAGGCTAGAAAAGTAGTGAGGGGAAAACCCCATGTACCTTAGAAAAATCCATCTGAATTACATAAATAAGTAGTGAGGGGAAACCAAAATAGATTGAAATAATAAAAATGCATGTTAACTTCCTGGACTTTTTTTTTTTTTTTTTTTTTTTTTTTGTAGTGGAAATGCCGCTAAACATTTTAAAATTATGCAGATTGAAGAGCCCGTTGAAGATGACTTGGCGGGTTGTAAAGGTTCCGAGGATTATGAGGATGAACACACTTGGTGTCATTAACATAAATTCTAACTGGAATCAAAATTGAACACATGGAATCTTTGTCTAAGAAATTATTATTTTTTTAGAATAAGTGAAATATATTAACCAACCCAAAATAAGATACATAACACAGAGGACGAAATTGTTGTCAAGCTATCATATTAGGACATGCCCTATTCTGAGATGTAGACAACAATCTATTGGTAGTACTACTACCTTCTTTTTGATTACTTAATTTATCTAAACTAAAAAAAATATTTAGGTAGGCTGGAAAAACCTCCTTCCAATTACTAAAAATGGAGGATTTTCTTGCCTCCGCCGCGAGCTTATCATCCACAGAGTTGCCAGATTTGTGGATGAATTTGAAACCCAAAAAGTTGTTGCAGTCTTCTAAGATTTGCACCGCCTCCTTCACCAATGTTTGATTCCTCCAATCCATCAAAGTCACCCTTCCTTGTATGAATCCTATAATCCTTTCGCAGTCTCCCTCCATCCAAAAATATGACAAGCCTTCCTCTCTGGCCCACCTAACTCCTTCCAGAAGAGCTAGAGCTTCTGTCTTTTCTGCACTTGAAGCAATGAAGACACCTTCCTTTGCTGCTCTCCCGTTACCTGCATCATCTCTTAGCATTAGCCCAAAACCAGCATAAACTGTATCAGATACCCAAGAAGCATCAAAGTTGAGCTTAAAACAGTTAGTTTCAGGAGCTTTCCATGGGACATTAACATTTAGATTATTAGGGAGACAAATAGTTGGAGTAACTGGGTTTTTCCCATTATAGTTCCAGTAATTAAGATGTCACTGAATTATAATAGAAGTATGTAAGGAAGAGGTATCTTTGTCTTCAAAAATTCTATTACACCTCTCTTTCCAGATAAACCAACATTTAGTGGCATTGATTTCGATTACTTTCTCGCCCTGCAATTGCCACCATTTATAATGATCAAGAAAGGAGTTTCTTACAGTGTCATACCTACCTCCAGTAGCCAAAGGTGGTTGCATCCAGATGGATTTGGCGAACCAAGAATCGAATAACAAATGATGAACTGATTCTATATTTATCTTACAGAAAACGCACTTATTTCCTACATCATGCATATGTCTGCTAAGGAATTCTGTTATAGGCAGAGCATCATTGATGCACTTCCATAAAAAGAGTTTAACTCTTTGACGCAGTTCTGCTTTCCAAAAGTTCTTCCAAAATGTTGCTCTATCATTGTTAGTATCTTTTTTTCCCACAATCTATCATATAAAGATCTTACTGTGAATATGCCATTCTTTGTGAGTTTCCACCTAGGTTTGTCCTGATCTAAGGTACCATTCCTATCTAAAAAAAGATTATTCGTGATGGATTGAGCAATTATATAAGGAAAAAAAGCTGTGATGATTTCTTGGTTCCACATGTTAGTATCAGGATTAATCAAATCCGATACAAGTGTTAACTGAATATTCCTTTCTGAACAAATTTGATCTAGAGTAGTTTCTAAATCAGGTATCCATTGGTCATTCCAAATGTTAATGGACTGCCCATCTCCTACCTCCCAGCAAGTATACTTGTGAATTAAAGTAGCCCCCTGCACAATGCAATTCCACATCCAAGAAGATCTTGAGACTTTCTTTATAGCCAAAAAAGATATTTTTTTGAAATATTTTTTTTTAAACAATTTAACCCACCAGGAGTTAGGTTCTGAGATGATTCTCCAGGCAATCTTAGCCAACATTGCCTGATTCATCTTTTCAGCATCCCTGAAACCTAGACCTCCCATGGAAATAGGCTTGCACGTATATTTCCAAGAGTTTATGTAATACCCTTTAGCGTTAGAATCTTTACCCCACCAAAAATCACATTGAATTGTATTAATCTTAGCTGTAATCTTTTTCGGGAGTTTAAAACAATCCATTTGGTAGATTGACATACTAGAAAGGACTGATTTATTTAGAATCGGTTTACTAGGTTGGCTAAGAATCTTGCTCTTCCAACCTTTTATCCTTTCTTCCATTCTGTTTACAATAAAGTCAAAAGTTTTAATTTTAGACTTATCAATAAATAGAGGCATTCCTAGATACGAATCCTTGATATCTATTTTCTTGATTTTTAACAGCTTGGACACCATTTTTTTCAGTTTATGATGGATCTTTTTACTAAAGAAAATGCCCAATTTATCAAAGTTAACCATCTGCCCTGAAATTATACTAAACTCATGAATAGCATTTAGTAAATTCTTGCAGCTTTGCAAGTTAAACTTTGTAAAAATCAGGCAAGAAATTTAAAGCTTGATGTTACACATCTATTAGTTGTTTTTCCCTCTAGTTAATTCAAAAAAAAATGTTTCTTTTTAAAACAAAATATTGTCAGTGGAATATAATATACTAGAAAAAATTCCAATATTAAAAGCCATACCATCCAAGTCTGCCACAAAAAAGCCGTGTTTTGAAAAGAGCCATATAATCCTGGGTACATCACTGCTTTTGATGTAGTTGATGCTCAGGTTGGCTACATTGAATTTACATAAAATATTTGTACAAATGGTGGTTCAATGATCAGGCATGGACATAACAACGTAGCTACAACGTGCATAATAAATAGGAGACACAATCGAATGCTATTATAGCAACATAAACATCAAGGGATATGGATACCATTTAGATAGCTGCATCTCAAAGGAAAGTTCATATATCCTTTTTATCCGACATGCTCCTTCCCTTTGTGTGCTATAGGCCCTGGAAACTTTTTTCATTTTTCTCCACCAAGTTGCGTTGATTCCTCACATTTTCATTTAAGTATATTGCCTTCTAGTTGTTTGTAGGTTTATCTTATTCTCCATTTTTCAACCTCTCCCCAGTTCTTAGGAAAATCTGGAGTTTTGTATGGACACATAAAGAATAAGGTGGATATTGTTTTTTCCTTCCTGAAGTTTAGCAATTTTTGTACACTACAGACTACAAGAGCTCAAATCAGTAGATTATCTTTTCCTAGACAAGTACTAAACGGAGATACAACATACGCGTTAGTTCTGCCCAGTTCTAAGGAAAAAACATGCTTCTAGACAAGCACTAAGGGCAATTGAGTTCTGGAAGTGTGATGCCTATATTAGGTATGAGCAATACGACATACGCGTTAGTTGCATATTATCATAAGGGAAAATAAAGCTGATAAGGGCAGTGTATACAAAAAATGTAGGTAGATTATTTATGCACAACACAAGAAGAAAGTTCAGAGATCAATTATTACTTGACAACTGACAAAAACCCAGCCGTTACGGCACGGGTCATAATCTAGTTTTGTTAAAAGGGAAAGGGAGTGGTAGGGGTTGAGACTCGACGGTAGTCTATTGCATAGTGTATCTGTATGCTTTAACATAATCACTACATTGTATAATACAATCAAAGGAAGCGTCCTTCAGTGCACCTTTATTAGATAGCACTCTGACCAACTTAGTGTACAATATTTTGTAAGAAGAATCGCCCGAAACAATTACTATGTCAAACAGCAGTAGCATCGTTACAGAGGACTAGTGGATGAAAACAGTCAATCAAATCAAAGCACAATAATCACAGCACAAAATGAAGTCAAAACCATGAAGAACTAAGATACTAGGATTATAAGCAGTAAAAAGTACTGGCACTCTAAAACTTAATAAGACATCTACCATAATATGTTTTTAAAGATCAAAATTCGTGTTCCCTTCTTCGTCTTAGCCTTAAAACAGAAAGTAGAACCAAATTCACTAGATATCTAGTTCAAAAGGAAATACAGGTATTCAAGAAAATCCAGCAAAAGAAGAAACTACAAAACTGCTAGCGTAATCACTGGGACACTCCAAGCCACTTCTGGAAGACGTCAAATTCGGTGTAATCACTGTCAGATATCATAGTTTGGTACCAAGCCTTTCCTGCAGCCCTGATTGCAGCAGACTCCTCCTGCAGAATCAAATATGAACTGGATTAGCCCCAACAATAGTGCAACAACCCAAAGTTATCAAACAAAAATAACTGAACATACTACATTAACTCATAGGCACTCTGTACGATTGTCCAGGTTCTGATTACAAACTGATTACAAAAAAAAATAATCATGACATCGGCTAGATGTTCGTGGATACTTGCAGATTTGAAGCACTGAACATAATGACCAGCCACACTAATGGAATAATTCATCAAATAGCTCGCACGCCAAAATGAAGAAAGTATAAGAACACAACACTTTCCATTCAAGTCACAGGGAATGTGTGGCGACAATATCATGCTCCAGTTCAATTGAAATAACAAATAATTAGTATGGAAAAAATCCAGATTTGTTTTGTAGATGAACCAACAAACTATACAAATCCACATTTATTACCAACACATTGTGCACACAAACACAAAAAACATATCATGGATCAACCAGCGGAATATGTATACACTGCCACACAGCTTTTTAAAATTGAAAGTCAGGAATCAGCAAGAAAATCATTAACAAACACAAGTATAACACTATGCATAAGATTGGATTCAAAAGTAATACAGGATTGCATTTGAAGTTAAGACAAATAACCATTTTCATTAATAATAGAACGAAAATGAAATATACCTTCGAAATGTTGGTCCTCTTCTTCTCAAGCTTCTCCTTCTTAGCCTTAACACGTTGAGCTTCAGCAAGAAGAGCCATCCTCCTAGCAGTCTTAGCATAAGGATTCAATTTCAATAGAACGTTCAAATTCTTCAAAGGATTCTTCTTCATTGGCGCTCTCTTAGAATCCTTCTTAATAGGTCTAACAACTGACTGAACCTCATCAGAGTTAATAATCCTTGCAAGATCAGCATTAACCATTTTGGATCTAGGTAATACATATCCTTTCTTCTTCTCACTAGATTTCTCGAATGAACCGTAAATTGAATCCAATTTCTCAAATGCAGACTTAGTCCAAATGATAAACCTACCAAGATGACCTCCAGGAGCAAGTTTCAACAAGTTAAGTCTCTCAACATTAGCAATTTCAACACCAGGAATGTTTCTAAATGCTTTTGCGATCTTGGATCCTTCGGTTTCGTATACAACCAATGGACCTTTCTTAGAAACATAACGTCTGTTCCTCATTTTACCTTTACCGGGTCTGATTTTCTCACTGTCCTCAACTTTTTCAGCATCAGCGTAAGCACCAAGTTGTTTCAAAACCTTAATAGCAGCACTAGTTTTCTCAACACCTTCGATTGAGTCATTGACAACAAGAGGGAGTTCAGGTACACCTTCAATAGTGTGACCACGAGCAAGAACAATGGAAGGAACAGCAGAAGCAGCTAATGCAGAAACAATCGCATACCTCTTTTGGTTAACATTGATCTTACGGTACCACCTTCTCCAGATTCGTGTTGGTGCAAACATCCTACCACCTCTACACATGTTACCGAATGCTCCCTGACCAGCACGATGAGTTCCACCACCAGGAACCCTAGGAATACGAGAAACAGCACGACCGGTTCCCCATGATTGAGCAGAAGTCTGATGACCAGCTTTCCTGCTAACAGCGTAGGGTTGTCTACCGTTCTTTGACATGTTTGCGTGGACAAACTTGACGATATCAGGTCTGATTGCAGCCTTCAACACATCTGGTAATGGAACGGTGCTACCGTCAGTAGCCATTTCTCCTTCCAGGTTCTGGATCGAAACCAGAGGCCTCGCCGCAGCTGCCATTGTTGAAATGTTTGGGAAGATGAAGAATGGTTTTGGTTTTTAGTGAAACGACGGCTTTAACAAAAAAAAATAGGGTTTGGGATTTTATGCGAGACGATGGGGGAGAACGAGAGAAGTAGGGTTGCATTCCTTTGATACTGAGCAATACAAACCGCTGGATTAAAATACTCCATCCCATCCGTTGGATTGAAATGTTGAAAGCTGGTCTGTTAATTCCTACCTAGCCTTGTCCTGTCACTAATCAATTCGGGTCATTCAGAAGAGCAAGCAACTCCAGTCATCAATTTAGAGTACTAGGAAATACCAATAGATCATAGAAATAATATATTAGAAAGAGTTTGGTCTAGTTGACTGAGTCAACTGTCTGTTTGGTCCATTTTAAAAAAATATTTTATAGTTTGGTCCTGCAAATTAACGTTTGGTCCTAGGGTTTTGTCCACCCACACGGAATATTCTTTTTCTGTTACTAAAATACCCCTTCACTACCGTATATAATCTGAAAACCAGAATCAGTTTCGGTTTTATTTTCTCTCTCCTACTTCATTTGCTACTGTCGTCTGTTTTCTGCTGCTGCAGAACCATTTTTCTAGGGTTTACGAAGATTGATTTTGTTTTTGATATGAAGATTCATTCGATTTATAGCAGAATAATGAGAAAGTCATTGCTACGAAGACTAATTTGATTTACGCAGTTGATTTCTGGTTTTAGAAGACTAATTCGATTTTAATGGAGTTGATTTTGGTTTTCGAAGATTTACGTACAGATCTGATTTGATTCGATATTTACGGAGTTGATTTTGGTTTTCGAAGATTTATTCGATTTGACGGAGTTGATTTCGGAATTACAGATCAAATTTACGAAGATTTGATATTCGAAGATTGGAGTTGATTTGATATTTGAAGATTGGAGTTGATTTTTGGAGTTGATCTGAATTCTTCTTGTTTCTGGTGAGTATTCATACTAATTCCTTTTCTGATTGTATTTTTATTTGAAGTAATTTTGTAGATCGGCTGTGTTTCTCTTCTTATCAGGAGTTCATTAGGTTTAGTGAACTAACGAAACCTAATGTGTGTTTACGAATCATGTTTAAGTTTATGCATTGTAGATTAGTTTGTTGTTTGATTTTAAGAGCAATGTAAATGAACTCTGTTAAGGCTTCATTTTTTAGAATGAACTTATTATTTGTTTAAGAATAAGTATTCTCTGCTGCTTGTTTATCTTTTACTTTGTTATTTTGTTAAGAAGAAGGTCTTCATTTTAAGAATGAACCTTAAGTTTATGCATTGTAGATTAGTTTGTTGTTTGATTTTAAAAGCAAATGTGAATGAATTCTGTTAAGGCTTCATTTTTTAGAATGATCTCTTCTTCTTTTTTTAAGAAGAAGTATTCCTGCTACTTTGTTTATCTTTTACTTTGTTATTTTGTTAAGAAGAAGGTCTTCATTTTAAGAATGAACCTTTATTTTGTTAAGTTTTTTAGCTGTTCATACGTTGGGATGAACTCATTTTTTTATTAAGAATTTTAGGTGTTCATTTATTGGAATGAAGTTCAGCTTGTTGTGTGTGGTCATTTGTTTATGTGAACCTTCATTTTTGTTTTCCAGGTTCAGTATGGCCCTCTCCAGTTGTTATGCAGTTGTGTACTACAATGGGGATGGTATTCTATTGGAAGTTTCTTTAGATACGATGCTTCGTGACCTGAAAATATATGTTTGTGATTATTGGAGAAACTTGACTCCTAGGAGCATAAGATTTAGTCATGGCGAAGGTTGTGATAAAGTTTTCATCAATTGTGATTTTGCTCTTCAAGGTCTAATTGTTGTTTTTTGCTCAAAGCAATTGTCACATTTTTATTTGTTCGTTGAGGAGGCTTCTAATGTTGGTGCTTCTAGCTCTTCATCTGGTATTTACACGCAGTCGCTCAGTGACAATGAATCATGTAGTGGGTTCACTGAGACTTCAAAGATTAAATACCTGACGGAAGGTCATGAGGAATTAAAACCTCTTTTATCTGACGGTTGGGAGGATATTTTTAAAGGTGTTGGTCAAGTTTTTCATGGTGGTGTTGATGAGTTTCGCTTAGCTGCCAACAAATATTGCAGCAAGTCTGGTTATACAGTTGCAAAGGTTAAGAATGATAGACTTAGGTACACAGTCAAGTGTAGTAGGAGTGCAGATTGTCCTTGGTATTTGCACGCTATTCCAATCGATACCGCTAAAAGTGTATTTTCTATCAAGGAATTCAATGGGAATCATACATGTGGTGGTGCTTATAAGCTGAAGGATCCCCCCTGTGAAGAATAAATCGATTAAACATCTATTCAAGGATCAAATACAGTCAAATTCGTCGATAAAGCCTTTGGATATGGTTGCTCAGGTGAATAGTTGTTACGGTATTAACATAAAATATCATCATGCTTATAAAGGGAAGGAAGCATCTCAGGCAGAGATATATGGCGATGATGTAAAAAGTTATACAGATCTTGTTTAGTATGTTGAAGCAATAAAGGCTACCAATCCTGGCAGCGATGTTAATTTGAATATAATAAAGAGACTAAACGGTTTGAGAGGCTTTTCATATGTTTTGCTGCATGTATCGAAGGATAAAGGTTTATTCGCCCTATGCTTTACTGTGATGCAAAATTTCTCACTGGGAGATTCAAGGGAACATTGATGGCTGCCACTGGCGTGAATGGGAACCAAGGTAAATTTTCTTTCTTTTCTGTATAACTCATATTAGTTTGTTGTTTGATTTTAAGAGCAATGTGAATGAATGAAGTTTATCTGTTAAGGCTTTCATTTTTTAGAATGAACTCCTTTTTTGTTAAAGAAGAAGTATTCTTATCTGTTACTTTGTTATTTTTTTAAGAAGAAGGTCTTCATTTTAAGAATGAACCTTTATTTTGTTAAGTTTTTTAGCTGTTCATAAGTGGGAATGAACTCTTGCTGCTTGTTTATCTTTTACTTTGTTAAGGTCTTCATTTTAAGAAGTATTCCTGCTGTTTGTTTATTTGTTACTTTGTTATTTTGTTAAGAAGAAGGTCTTCGTTTAAGAATGAACCTTTATTTTTGTTAAGTTTTTGTATGCATTGAGTTCTTAACGAACTGACAGTTTTTCTCAATGAACTGACACTTTTAATTCTTTTGTTTTCTTTCATTCTGTGCGTTTGTTTTAGTTCCTTCAGAAGACATCGAAGGTTGGGAGTGGTTCATGGAAAACTTGCAGTATTGTGTCGACTCTCGTCCTATCACCTTTATTACTGATCGTCATGAAGGGCTGAAGCAAAGTATTCCTAAGTTTTTTCCTAACTCTTATCATAGTTACTGTTTTTATCATTTGAAGAATAACCTCCCTATTAAGAAAGGACATGAGAAGTATAAACAAGTTCTGGATTTGTTCCATAAAGCTGCATACTGTTACAGCGTTACTAAATATGAGTCTGCTTTGAATGAGATGTGCATCATTGGATGTGGTTGGGTTGCCAAGTACCTCAAAAATATCGATCCCAAGCATTGGGAAAATGCTTTCTTCGTAGGATGTAGGTATGGGACACACTCATCAAGTATTGCAGAATCTTTCATTAACAGGATTCATCGTGAAAGGGATTTGCCTCCAGCTTCTCTTGTTGGTGAGCGCAGGATAAAGATTATAAGGATGAGTTCAGAAAGGCGTGAGCTTGGTAGAACTTATCTAGATAGTTTGACCCCCATCTATAAAGCATTACTCAAGTCACATGTCGATATAGGTCATCCATGGAATGTTACCGAGTCAGGTAACGATATCTATGAGGTTCACTCTCCCAGCTCTCATGATGTTGATCTGATGCAGATGACATGTACTTGCCAGAGATGGAAAGTGTTTTGGTTCTCTTGTGCACACGCCATTGCTGCTATGTTGATGTATATTCAGCCTTACTTTGGTTCAAACCATTTTCGGAATTCTTATGCTCCTGCAATTCGACCCATTCCCAAGGCCAGCTCCAGGAAGACCACCAAAGAAGCGTATTCGCAACGCCTATGAGAAGGAGGGGAGGCCTATGAAGTGCTCAAATTGCAAGAAGATTGGGAATCACAACAAAGCTACCTGTCATCAATTACTGCTGGAGTAGTATGCCTGAACTTTTATTTTTAGTTTATGTTTTTTTATAGTTTATGAAATGCTATTACTCCTGATTCTGAACTGGTGGTAGTTTTTTTTTAACTTTTGATATGCACTTCATTATCTGGAATGAACTCCATTTTTTTTTGTAGAACGGCTATTTTTGGATGTTATTTCTATGGGAATGAAAAAAATGGAATGAATATGTACCATATATTCTATCAGTTCATTTACTGGAATGAACTCCATTTTTTTTTCTAGAACTGCTACTGAAATGTTGATGTTATTGAATGGGATATGTCCTGCATTTGAAATGTTAATGTTATTTTACTGCTACTTTGAAATGTCATTTATATGGGATATGTACTTCATTATCTGGAATGAACTGCCATTTTATCAGTTCATTTACCGGAATGAACTTCAGTTTCAGGAATGAACACAGCTTTTTCTAGAACTGTTATTGAAACGATAATGTTATTCAATGGGATATGTACTGATATTTGTATCAGTTTATTTACTGGAATGAACTTGTATTCCATAGAGTTTGCACTCTCTATTAGTTCATTTACCTAATGAACTGGTATCCATAAGACAGCAAGACAAAACATTGAAGTTAAAAACAGAACATAAGACAGAACATTGAAGTTATAAACATAAGTCAAAGTATTATGTACTAGTAATCTACTATCCAAAATGTCATTAGAAGCTAATTCAGGTAACAATAGACATAAGAGTTTTTCTATCTAATCTGTTCCACCATTATCAAGTATGCAATTGCTAAGGTATTCTGAGTTGATATATTCACCCCAGCTCTCTTCATCTCCTGATGCAGTAAGAAGTTTGTAGGCCATCTCAACTCTTCTTGCTTGCATCTTGTTTACCATGTCAGTTTTCTTCATCACACTCTGCGACTTGGTTGTGGTTGGCTTGACACTTCTCTTGATCCAATAGTAGGTGTACAACATGCAATCTGGGTATCTCCCTTGATCTGGCACTCCTGGCAGATTGTCAAAGTTAATGCTGATGCATCTTTCCCCATCCTGAGCTTGTAGCCACGAGTTGATGTGTTTCATGCAGTAAGCAGTCATTCTGTTTGCGTCAGTCTCGCGTTGAGCATTCCCCTTTTGATGGAGTTGTAATGCTCCCATGTGTAGTTGGTGACGTCAAAAACCAGCAGATGCCAGTGTTCACCTAGAGGCCTTTTTGATTTCGCGTTACCACTGTGTAGGTCAGTATTCATAGGAATGAACAACTTCTCGGTTGTGTGATGCATGTCTCTTATAAACTCATCAACTTCCTCCGTTCTATTCTGTTCATTGTGCCGCACAAAAAATGTTTGAAAAAAACAAAAGAAAAATGAACTAGATAAGCAGTTCATTCTATGCATGTCTAGATAAGTTCATTATACAGTTCAAATAGATAAAAATCAAATAAACTTCATAGCGATGCTTTTTTCTCTAAATCAGATAAACTACAAGCAAACAGTTAATTTATCAAATGAATAGGTAGAAACACACTTACGAATGTTGTTGGATTCATAATCTCGAAGTTGATATACTTTCTTCGAGTCTCACTGTCCTGGCTCTCTTTGAACATTCTCTCATTGTTTGCAGCTTTATACTTTATGTATATATAGTAGTCCAATAAGGTGGTGTCCAAGTATTCATTGAACAACAGAGAAACAATCTCACTCCCTTGGACTGATATTGGAATTTGCTTATGATTTTCTGTTTTCCAAGCTGCTTGACTGCAACTACAAAGAAAATTGAACTGTCAAAAGTTTATACCAAAAAAAGAATTGTTGAAGAGAAACATATAAAGAGTTAGTAAGAGAAACATACGTAGTCATAGCTTTGAGGAAGAAATCACCAAATACCGCCAGCGCGGCATTATCAATTTTTTGGTAAAAAGTATATCTCCTCATTTCTGGTAGATTTGGCGTGATTACCTCTCTTACTCTTCTAGGAACCTGTGGTGCTGCTTCTTGAATCTGATCTTCTTGCTGCGCCTATGGTGTTTCTCCCTGAACATTTGCAGGCTCAGATCCTATTTTATTCTTACCTACATTTCCCACAGGGTTCTCCTTCTGTACATCATCCTTCTTCTATTCTTCATCTCTATCAACTTCAGGTTAAATCTTTGACACTACCTTCTTATCCTTGTTCAACTTCAGTCTGATTATTGTTTTTTTCCCCACTGAAATCTGATCCGGATATAAAATCAACCCCTATTGGTTTCACTGGTTTGTTTGTTCTAGTAGTCATTCTATTACTTTCTTCTAGTACTGGTACAGGTGTGTGCTGAGTCTGCTCCATCGATGAACCAAGGCATGTTTCATTCAGTTCTGCAACTATTTGCGAGGTTGTCTCCACATGTGCGGCAGTTGTCCTTGCTTTCTTTGATCTAGTAACCACTCCAGGTTGTTCTTGTGACACAGGGGTGGGTTAGAACTGTGACATGCTAATCGAAAAACTATGACGACTATAGTTGATTTCGTTTACTGTAGTTTTGATGATGGTGTCAGCTTCATCTTCATTCTTATGATTCTTGTCATCAATAAGATGCAGACTCACACGCTCTTCATTGATGAACATATCATCCTTGTTACTTGCTGTTAAAAATAATTCAAGAAGCATAAATCAAAAATAATTCAACAATGGTCTTGTGCATCAAAAGTCAGAGTTCACCCCTCAGAATGAACTCCAACTTCTATATTGTATCCAGAGTTCATCCATGAGAATGAACTCCAACCTATGCATTTAAAGTCAGAGTTCACCCCTCACACTGAAATCCGACATCTTGATTAACAATCAGAGTTCATCCCACAAAATGAACTCCAACCTCTAAATCTAAAAAAATTACATAAGGAAAAAATATATTTGGAATTTCTTACCTAGGTTTACACATTCATCAATACTTAAAGGAAATGGGGTGTTGTTTGTTGGAATTGAAGGAAGCTCTTCTTCAGTCATCTCATCAAGGAGCTTTTGTTGAATATTACTTGCATCGACTTCAATAGAAGGATTTCCAATAGATAAGACGGAAAAAAGATGATCAGAACCAGATCCACCAGCAGCTTCCATATCATCAGTCCCAATTCCTTCATTAACAACATCTGGTACTGCTTGCATTCCTTCATCCACAACAGCATCTGGCATTGCAATTCCTGCAGCATCTTCATTCACATTGCCTCCACCAGCTTCCATGGCTTCATCCACTGGTTGATCCAATATAATGTTTATTTGATCACTCAACAATGAACTCTTATGCTCATCAATGAAAAGAGTACGCATGAACTCTGATGTTTGGTTTTCCATGAATTTCACCACGTTCCCACCTGTAGCTAGCAATGCATCAACTTCAGTTTACTTAGAAGCCAAGTATAATACAAGGCATTCCATCTTTCTATCAAAAAGTGTCTTTGAAGTTGTTGCTTCTGCAAGTGATTTGTGAAGGTCTTCCTGCTTTAACAAAAGATTCCTCATCTCCTCAGCATGCTTCATTGTCAACTGTTGTATCTCTTGAGCATGTTTACCTCTCAGGTCCTTTATCTCTTGAACATGTGTAGCTTTCAAACTTTCTATCTGAGTGGTCATTTGAATGAATTCTTCCTCAAGCAACTCAGCTTTTGTTTTGGCTTTTTGTTTTTGCGGTAGCTTGTTTTCAGCTTCAGTATATTTTTCCAAGAAATTTTGTGATAGCACACACAAAATTCATATAATCATATATTATCAACATTTTTTTAGAGTTCATTTCACACAATGAACACATAATCACAAGGAATGAACATTCATAGTTGGAATCCATTACAAGGAATGAACTACAACGTCAAAGGAACCGACATTAACAGTCAGAGTTCATTTCGTGGAATGAATTCCCAGTTTTATCTTAAAGCATCATAGTTCATTATGTGAAATTGAATACAATATAATAGTACCATGTTAAACTATATTTTTACCTCTCCAAAATCATCAACATTCATCTCTAAGTGTTTGCAAATGGTATCGATTTTCCACCTTACAAATCTTGGATGGTAGTCTACTGTTTCCTGCACCTTCCACTTGGGTTCCAATATCTTTGAATGCTCAGCAAACCAAGGATGTAAAAATAAGAATCATACTAGTCAGTTATCAACAACAATTCATTTCAACATCAAACATAAAAAATGAAGAAACATAATTATGAACAATTTTTTATCTCACCAACAAATAAAGGTAACACCCTTCAGAAGAACCTCTTCTCAAGCTTTCCATCAAATGCTTGTGTATGAGATGCGGCAAAGATACTCTATCTATTGACTCTAGGAAAGCTAGGTACTTGGTGTGGATGGAACCTCCATCACCAGTAGTAATAAAAACAGTAAACAAGACAAAGAGTTCAAACATGGTTACAATATCTTCAATAGATCCTCTATTCCTAATCAACTCAACGATTTTCTCTTTCAATTATGTTTTCTTTATATCAGAAGGTTTCCTTTTTGGTGGAACAAAATTTTAGGTTGTATAGAACCTTCCAAAAGCGTAGTATGTCAGGTTTCTTGAGCCCAAGAAAGATTCTTCTATTCCACCTTCAGGGATACATGGTATTCCAAACACTAACGACAACTCTTCAGGTGAGGATCTTTGCACATATGTTTGTCCCCCTACTTTGAAAATGAACGTATGATCATTTGTATCAGGAATGAACCGTTGTGCACTGCAGACAACTTGGAAAACATGTGTTGACTTATTCCATTCTGTAGGAACCATATCTTTTTCCAGAAATACTTTTGCTACATTCCCTAATGGACTCCCATACAAAGCCTTTCTCTGTTCTTCATTCAAAGCCTCTTTGTCCTTTAATGCTTTAATCTTATCAGCAAAACCAATCACTTCAGCAAAGCTACACTTTATCTTATTATCTACATTAAAAAAATAAAAGAAAAAAGATTAATGGTTACTTTTCACAAATATTAGTTTATAAAAGAAGATAAAGTGTGGCTTGAGAAGGACCAATACTTCAGTTCATTCTACTGGGTGAACTCTCAGGCAGTTTGAAGTGCATTCAATAAAATGAGGCTTTCAAAGAAGAACCAACACAATAGACAAAATGAAGTCCATTATGTATAATGAACTGTAAAATCTAGATTTACAATTTTTTTAGACTTCAGCAAACATCAAAGATGAAACATGTTTCATTGTACAAAATGAATTCAGTCAAAGAAGGACTTATTATGTATCAAACATCAAACAGATATACACCTTCATTCTTTAGAATGAACTCTGACAATATATATGCGATTTACAACTTCATCAAATAGATCTAAAACTTCATTCAACAAAATGAACTCCGACAAGACATACCTACCTAATAGATCTACAACTTCATTCAACAAAATGAACTCCGACAAGATATACCCTACCTATATAACTGAAATCAACATGCAGATAGAAGAAATCATGATGAATATGCATTCATATGAACATTCAATATCAAAAATCAACTTCAGAAGAACAATAAACATCAAAAATCAACTTCTAGTACTTCGAATAGGGTTATTTGTACCTTTCGCTGGTTTCTTTGTTTTTGATTTCTCTGAAACAGGTTCTTCTTCAACTTGATTAACTCCTTCAAGTACAACTAATTGGCTATTTCCTTCTTCAACTTCTTCGTCTGAAGATGATTCTACTACTACTTTCCTCCTCGTTCTCCTCATTTTAGGGTTTTGATTTCGTTAATTTTTCTAGGGTTTTCGATTTTGGGGTTTTGTTTTATGATTTTGAAGACTGATTTGATTTCGTTTGTGAAGATTGAAATGATTTCGACTGATTAGTTTACTGTTTTTCGTGGATTTTGAGTTGATTTTTTTTTTTTTTTTTTGAGTTCTTGAAGAGATGAAGACGAAGCAGTTTCTTTCTCTGAAAATGGAAACGAAGAGACTGAAAATGGAAAAATGAAAGAGAGAGAAGGTTAACGCATTTTTAGGGAGTTTGTGTGTTTATGGCGGTAACAATTAGGTAAGGGTATTATTGTCTGTTTGGTATTTTTAATTAATTATGGACCAAATGGAAAAGGTGATTTCTAAAAGGACCAAACTTACGTGGGCTCGGGCATAAAAGGACCAAACGATATTTTTACCTAAGCAACATGGTCACGAATTTCATGGCTACCGTTAGGATTTGTTGCCAAGCCATTGATAAGGAAAAAAAAAAAAAAAAAAAAGGAAAAATAATACTATAGACAAAGGTTATACGATTGTAGAAACTCAGTTTCCGTGTAAATACTCCGTATAGAAGCTCAGTATCATCTAAGTTGTTTTTGATCCGATATTTTGGTTCATTTAGGTATAAATATAGAAAAATATAAATTATGGTCAATGTTATAAACTAAAATGAGACATCCAAAGTAGAGAGAAAAGAAGAGGAGATTCTCATTAGATGTATGCATTACAAAGATATTATCTCTTTATTTATAAGTTACTCTATAACTAGGTATTGAATACCATTAAGGATGGAGGTTAATGGCATGCAGTCATGCTAGCATTTAGTGTATACAAGTTACAAAGTTATGCTGAGGAAGATGGAAGACCAAAGAGTTTGATGGTGGTGTAAGGGTGTTGTCATCCACAATACATTTATTTATAACACTCCCCCTTGGATGACACCACACTACTTAATTAATGCCTCATTAAAACCTTGCTAGGAAAACCCAAAGGGAAAAACCTAGGCGAAGGAAAAAGAATACAAAACATATAGAGTAGTGATGGACACGCACATGATGCCTCGTTAAAACCTTGACAAGGAAAACCCAATGGGAAAAAACCTTGAGGAAGGAAAAATAGTACAATGTAATAGTCTATTAAAATACCTCTTAGTATGATCCTCCCCCTGATAAATACTTCAGTTAAATCTTGGCTTGCAAATCTTTGAGACGAGAATTCCCAATTTCGATGAATAAATTTCTTGAATGCAAAAGACAGTTTGTCCTTCATGAAGAAATTGCTAGTGGATGAAGTTTTCTTTTGTGTTAGTCTTCTAATAGTAGTGTTCTCGAGTTTGCATGTTTCTTTAAATGCATTGAGGACCTGTGTCTTGAATTGCTAGCTTCTCGGAGATGATTTGCAGAAGTTTTGATGTAGTTTCTTCAACGAAGTACCAAGATATGTATACATTACAATATGTAAACAAAAACCGTATTTGTGATTGAACCTAATGTGGTTCAGAAGGATATCCGAAATTCTATGAGATGGTTATGTTGATTTGGTCTAAGAGATTGACCTCGTTAATAGTGGGAATCCACCAAATAACCAAAATTGATACAACTCCCCCTTGGATGACCACCATGTTGAATTAAATTGCCTCACTAAAAACCTTGCCATTCAAAACCCAGCGGGAAAAAATATATGGACAAAGGAAAAAGAGCACAATATCAATATTTTTAATAAAAATTTAACGTCCACAAGATGTTGCCTCGTTAAAACCTCGTCAGGAAAAACCACATGGGACAAAACCTGGAACGAAGAAAAAAGAGTGCAACTTTTGACGATTTATGGATGCTAACTCAATAGTATGAGTTTTATAAAAAAAACAAGCATCAAAATCATAACTTTAATCTATATCATAGAAAAGTTGTATGCAAGCATAATATTAAACTGCAGATTTAAGAAAAATAAAATAATATTTATACTGCCAAAACGTGGATTTTTGTGTTTTTAGGGACTCTTTATGAGACCTATGAAGTTGATATCATCAACTAATTAATCCGGATTTTGGTTTTGTACCAAATTTATAAAAACACATAAAGAATTGTGACATAACCGAGTCAGGTGGCTGCTGAATTCAAATATGTTCGCCCATATTTCTTGTGTGAATGCAATATGAGTCCTTAAGGAATATCACGCCAAATGCATCATATATGGTGAACAAAGTATTATTCAACCAATCCTAGGGTTTGAAAAATAAAATAAAATAAATCAAATTCTCAATTCGTTTTTACAACGATCATATTTCTCACATAATGCATGAAGACTACACCAACCTGTAATTTTCAGAATTCAGGCTTGCACGTTTAAGGTGTTAAGTCTTGGATCCAAAAATTGCGATATTCAAGAGATTTTAATCCAACATAATTTGGATTTTGTGCCTACGAATCACATTTGTCGATATTTATCCGTAGAGGGGTTCACAACCGCCATCATTTGCTATTCAGTAGCTACTGTAAATGAATATTCGACAATCATTAATTTACAATGATCGCACACAATTCTCTAGTGTATGCATATTTTGAAAAATTCAAAATTTACTGGTACCAGTGCTCAAAGGCGTTATAATCTCCCCATCTTCAAACGAGGAGATATTAATTTTTATAATGTGAATTGTAATATGATAGACTCTATAAGAGCACTATCTGTAATATATACTAAAGCATTGCATGCTTTCTAAGTGTGACCGGATTTGCCTTTTCAAACGGCATAAGCTTATGGAAAAACTGAATTAGATATTTTCACGCCTATTTGATGACAACCTTTTCAATTTACTCATAATGGGAGAGAAGTTGATATAACTTCTTTTTTTAAAGTTAATTAACACTATTTTATTGGTGTATAGTCTCCCCCTGAATATGGTAGAAATGTTTTCATTTCATACCAAAAAAAAACGTTCTGTAAAGTATTATCCGATTAATTCGAGGAAATATACTTTTAATAATTATGGGTTTTAACAACACTAGGTTGGACATTATATTTTGACTTCAAGAGACATAAAAAAATGTCCTAAAATTGTAGTCCACTAGACATACAAATTCAAAATCAACCATGGATTTTATTGGTTACAGACAAAAACATATAAAATATGCAAATAAATTTCTAATAATTTCGTGACTTGAGGTCCAACAAAATAATGATTTAGAAGGAAATTATGGACATATTCTTTATCAAAATAAAATTATATCAAGATCAATATAGTCTCTAAAAAGACTAATAATATAAGCTAACTAGCCGGGTGCGCACCCTTTGATCTTTTATGTCCAACCATATTCCATCTACAAGTGGGATGGTTTCAATATTGGAGATTATTAGCATGAGGAAAAAAATCGCTAAATATCCCTCAAGAATACAACGGTTCCTCATTTTATTAGTATCTGCCATAATAACGATATATCATTCTGGGATCGATAAGGAAAACCAATTTTATTTGGCTTAAAATGTTTCTTTAAGAAAAATAAAGAAATCATCATCGTTATATTAAAAAAAAACATCCATTATGTGGTCGAAAAAATCACTCATTGGCAAAAATTAGAAAATACACCAGTTTATTTTCTCATCGTATAGAAACGATTGAGAAAGTTAACACCAATTGGTTTATACGATTTATCAAGCTCTCGTATCGACAAAATAAAAAGATATTGTCATTTTAGTTATCGCAAAGTCAAAATCCACTTTATGGTTAGACAGATGGTTTCTTGTGAACTAGAATATGACCCGTGTCATAACGGCCCGGGATTGGAACAGCTGTGAAAATAAAGATCTCGAAAATCCGTGGGCCCTCATATTTTCTTGTATTGAAAATATGATGGCTAGGTTAGAGGGATCATCAAGTATTTGGTAGTGGGCGCTGGTGCTTCAACAAAAATGTACTAAATCAGCACACAAAAATTACAAAACTATTTCAAAGAATATTAAAGTGGATATTCTTTGACCTTATCTGAAATAGAGGGGCATCAATAATAGGACAAAAACGGGTCGCCCGTTAGTAATTTCAAAAAACCCTTATCTGAAATATTTTTATTATGACTAAACAACCCTCATGTAGTTATTGCTAATAATCTAATTAGCTAATAATTAGATTAATAAAATCATATTAAGAGTGGTATTTTGGTGGGAAGAATAAGTTGAAAACAAAAAGAGAAATTTTGGGGATCTCTTTCTAACTAAAACCCTAGATTTCGAATCACTCAACCAATGTTTTTTTTTTATTTCTCAAAATTGATGAAAGTATGTAAAAAAAATGAATCTTTTAGCTTTTCAGAGCAATTTACGGTTGGGTTTTTCCTTCGTAGCCAACCGTAAGACAAATATACGGTTAGGTGATGATGAATTCCTAACCGTAACTAGGTAAAATTGGGAAACACAATTGGAAACCAGTTACAGTTGGGTTTTTTGGTTTTACGGTTAGGTTTGGTCTTGAACAAACCCAACTGTAACTGAGTAAAAACCAACTGTAAATCAGTTACGACTGTGTTTTTTTTGATCGAACCCAACTGTAAATCAGTTACGGTTGGTTGTTTTTTTTTGGTTGAACCCAACTGTAAATCAGTTACGACTGGGTTTTTTTTTGTCGAACCCAACTGTAAAACAGTTACGGTTGGGTTTTTTGGGGGAAAACCCAACCGTAACTGGTGTCGAAACCTAATTTTTCTATTTTTTTCAATGAATCTAACCATTTCAAACGTAATTGGTTTGTCGATTACAATAACTTCTATCAATATGCTTCTTCCATCTTTAATAGAGAATTCAATCGACGATTATAAGTTTTTCGAATCGTCGATTGATCGAAGACAGTGAAATGATTTTGATTAAAAAAGAGGGAAAGATTTACTGTTGATGAAGGAGAGGAAGTTAAGAAAAAGAAGAAGAGATTTTTCAATTAGAATTAGGTTTTGATTTTAGTTGAAGGGTATTTTAGACATTTGGTATTAAATCAAGAATACCCCTGTTTTGGGGTAAAAACTGATTCTGCTGGTTTTGGTAAATTTGGGTGTGCCGCCGAGAAACGAATCTAAACCCTAAACAAATGCACTGCACGGGAGTACTTTAGATTCGAAAGATCAATCTGTACAGTCCTGGCCTAAACCAAGAAATGGCCGTTCCAGTCTTGCTTCGGTCACAAAATGAAGGAAAAGGGTTGATCTTAGGGAGGGAAGCGAAGAAATTGTTGAGATCAGAATGGTTAACTCTGAAGGTGTGGCTATTTTATGACTTGTATCAGAATATGGAACTGGCTTGCGGAATGTAAGCTATCAGTTCTTTTGTGTTTTTTTCCTGGATACTGTGTTGTTAATCGAACATCTGTTGTTGGTTGAAATAGGTTGAAAACCTATTTATTTCAGTCATAGTTGCACGCACCCTGATCTCATAGGAACTGAGAATAGTTGAGTGATGGAGGAGTGGGATCGTGCAGGATGGTGAAAACCACATCTCCACTATGAGGGGAAGACTGGGTGGTTTCGTCCCACTACTTCTCTATGATCACTAACTGCCCTCCTTTCCTGACACTTTCTTGTAATGGGCGTGTTGCACGCTGTAGACCTCCAGACCAATACCCCGTGAACATCCCCCAGTTTGTGACATGTTTGATGTCTCGAGTATTTTCGTAGAAAATATGCAGCAGGCTGCTGAATTGGTCTTGTTTGCAAGACCTAGTTATTCTGACCAACCACGCGCAAGCTAGGTGGCGGGTGGTCATGTGTGAGCAGCTGCCAGGAGCTATCTATGTACATTAAAGATGTGGTGATCGGTCCCTATAGGAGAATGGTGGCCGGTAGCCATTTTGACATCCTATTGCTTGGCCCAAATTAAATCTGAACCGGTTAAGTTGGCTAGCCAAGTTGGATGGCTGAGATGATTTGCAGAAGTTTGTGCTAATTCATGAAATTTCGTAATCAGAAAATTCAGATGTGGGACCCTCACTAAAACTGCTGTAGAATTCTCATACGAATTTGGATTTTGACTATCCGCCCCTCCATTCTTATCAGAAAAGTTTCCTATCTTCCTACGCGGGAATATTTAGGTTTTGATCTCGTTTAGGAGGTGAAACAGCCCGACAGTAAACACTCAGGAGGAATTCTGCCAGTTTTCAACCATGACCTAGCTCGCCTTTTAAGCTGTATCTTTTAACTCGATTGATGTGATTCTTTAGTATGTTATGCTAGACATCCATACAAAACTTTTGGCATGTTGCTCATACTAAAATTGTTTACCAAATGCTCCCAGTTGTTCGTCTAATCTTTGGGTGATCATTTAGAAGCCATATGGGTAGGCTGCGGCATGGCCGATTGTTCCTCATGGAAGAGGGGTGGCCGTTGATCATGGCCACAACTCGTTATGGAAAAGGGGTGGCCGTTGATCATGGCCACAACTCGTTGTGGAAAAGGGGGTGGCCATTGATC